>CM035156.1:152971126-153254581 GCA_020205615.1 Panax quinquefolius | reverse complement strand
AAAAATATTTTTATGAAAATAGCGGCGAAAGTTTTCACGAATTATCTTGTTGAACTACTCGGTAGTAAAAATACGATGTCTGGTGTGGTATATAAGTAGCACGATATTGATTATTGATGCTTACGTGAGAAGTCACTCAGCTTATACTCAATTATTGCTACATGTAATTTTTGCATCATATCTTTCATATTATCGATTCAATTAATGTCACAAGATCATCCGCATTATATGATATATTATTAAATCAATAATTGAGACAATAAAGTTATTCATATTATTAAATCGCAATATTTACAGTGTTCAGATGTTCTCAGAATGAGAGGTTTGGTCACCTAATCATGCCAATGTGAGAAATCCTTATTGGAAAGCCACCTCTTTCCCGGGAACGTCCCGGTTGTTAAATATTGTGAGTTATAATATTAATGATGAATAAGTTCGTGTTGATTAAAGATGAATTTGATAGTTCCATTGTGGTCGGATTATTAGTGTTAGTGAAATCGACATCTATTCCGATGATAATTGATGTCTAAGGTTATATTGATAAATTAGGAATTTATCGGATAAATGAGCAGTTAATTGCTACTAATTCACATGCTTATATAACTATTTGTTCACATATGTGTACTATTGAATCACATTCTTATACTATTAGGGGAGTTGGTACAGGATTGATAATACTTGCATGATTAAATTAAAGATGGAGGTATAGATGGAGGTACTATACCGTAATTCATATTTTCACATGATTATAACTATTGATTCACATAATTGAACTACTGATTAACATTATTTACTATTAGGGGAGGTGGTGCAAGTTTGATAATACTTGCAGGACTAAATTAAAAATGAAAGAAAAGTTGGGGGTATTATACTGTAATTTTTTGAGCTTCAAAACGTGCAATTATCGAAACTATATTTTTCTATAAATAGAAGCTCATTCTTCCTTCATTTTTCACCAATTCACTAAAGCTATAGAGCAATTATTATAGAGAGAAATTATGAGAGAAGCTATAGAGAAAAAATCTATAGAAGAAGAAGGCTCGCCACCTCACTATTCCAAAGATTCAGTTTCTTTTGAGGTAAGGGGTATTATTCCTTTTGTAGTCATGAAGAGAATTTATGTTATTCCATTCTTTATTATTCTGTTGGAATAACCTGTATACACAGGCTACCCTATACTTGGTGAAATTCTTCTGTTTAATCCATTCTTTATTGTTCATTGAATATCCCGTCATGCATTTTACACCGGACCTGGTTCCGTCTTTATTATGCTGTTTGAATATCCTGTTTGTGCGTTTTACACCGGACCTAGTTCCGTCTTTATTGTTCTGTTGGAATATCATGTATGTGCGTTTTACGCCGGACATGGTTCTGTCTTTATTATTTTGTTAGAATATCATGTTTCAAGGCTTTTACCGGACTGGTTCCGCCTTTATTATTCTCTTGGAAAAACTCGCTTGCAAAGCGGTTTATCGCATGCCTGGTGATTTCTTTTGTTATTCCATTCTTTATTATACTCAGTTGGTTAAAGTTTTAACTTCTATACTCCATGAAATTAGTGGAATATCCTTGATATTTTCGCTTCATCCAGTATCTTTTCATGGAAATATTCTTCTGAGCATTCTTGAATTTTACTCTACAAAGAAGTATCATGTTGACAATTTGGACATTATTAGTTCTTGTTTAAATTAATTCTTGAACTTAGTTTATTGAATTCTTATATCATTGTCATCATCCTCATGTTTATATTATGTTGAAAGTCATCTGGCGGCTGTAGTGCATGATGGACTTGGTATGATTATGACTGTGGATTATTCAAAGATAATCACGGCCGTAATGTTACAAATGATGTGGTAAAAGTCCTCATTGGCCCGTGAAGTGCATCGATGAACAGCTTGGTGGCATGATCATGACCATTGATGAATACACGAATATCCTTGGCCCGTAGTGCATGGTTAATTTGTGGTCGTTGACCCTAATGAATATCCTTGTCAGAAAAGTGTGGATGATGTGGATTTTTATTGTCGAGTCTCAACGATAAAAGTAATGAAAACCTTTTTAAAGCATAAAAGATAGTAGATTTTATTCTCTACTTGACTCTTTTAATGGATTTCTTGTTCACCGCAGCTTAAACTTGATGTCTATTGTATTTTATCGCTTTAAAATTGTTGAAGGCTAAATGATAATTTATCCTGCATTATCTTAGTCATAATATTTCATCGGGGCTAGTTGAGCTCACCTTTTCTTTCATTGTTCTCTTCAGGAAATGAGAATATAGCTGGAACGAGTCGGGGAATGGAGTGACGGTCCAAATGATAGTATTAGTAGTCCTCACTATTCTGTGAAATAGTGTGATAATAAATGTATTGAGGACTTAATTTGAGTTTGTAGACGGTCTAGAAGACAATGATTGTATTAAAACTCACAGCACATGTTGTATATTAAAGTTTGTATCTGAATTTTGTACCATGTATTTGACGACTCAGAATAGGTGATGTATACCTATTTTGCGGGCGTCACAGCTGTAGTAGTCCTCACTATTTTATAAAATAGTGTGTTAATAATTGTAATGAGGACTCCATTTGAGTTTGGATATTGTCTAGAAGATAATATTCGTATTAAAACTCTTAGCTATGTTTTGTCGTATTTTACACTATAGTTGTATAGTTAAGTTTGTATTTGAATTCTATACCATGTATTTGACGACTCAAAATGGGTGATGTATACCTATTTTGGGGGGCATCACAGTTGGTATCAAAGCTTAGGGATATGATCCCTGGCTGAGATGTGAGGCTAGAACTACGGGGAGAGACGGGGAAATCCTTCGCTAGTATGACCTACCTAAGTTTATTTGTTATTTAATTGGTCGGTCAGAATATAGGGATAATATGTGGCATGTCAATTAACACTTGTTTTGTGGCAGTGTTTGAAAATGGCATCTAAAAATGTTGAGTTAAGCAATGAAGCACATGAAACCGTTGAGTCACCACTGATCAATAGCCAAGATAATGTGCATCAGGAAGGAAATAAGTATCACGTGAACAACAACACCGACCAAATGATGAATGATGGGATGTTCAGAGGCTTTCTGAAATTCATGTAACATCAGGCGAGAGAGACTCCTATCCAAAATGCGGGTGGAAACACTAGAAACTCACAGATGGTCACTGTTAAGAAGTTAAAGGAGCTGGGACTACCGAATTTTTTGGGAAAGCCATAACCATTTAAGGCAGAGACGTGGATAAAGCAGATCACCAAGATATTTGATGTCTTGGGATGCTCCGAGGAGCAAAAGGTTCCCTTTGCCACCTTCATGTTACGAGGAGAGGCAGATTATTGGTGGGAATCTGTAAAACGTACTCAGCCTACCGCACTCAAGATGTCTTGGGAGAAGTTTCAAGAATTGTTCAACGACAAGTACTTTCCCGAAAGTATTCATCACATGAAGGAGGTAGAGTTCATTTAGTTGGAGAAAAATAATATGACCGTGTCGCGGTACGAGGCTAAGTTTGCCGAGTTGTCCAGGTTTGCATCCCATTTAGTTGATAATGAGGAGAGAATGACGCGAATGTTTCTGCGAGGTTTGAAACCTAAAAATACGTCAATACCTCATTTCTCACAAACTGTGTTTGTATTCAGATTTTGTAAATAGGGCTCAGTTATTGGAGCGCGATAATGAGTTAACCCAACTAAGAGAGAGCAGCCTGCAAAATGATAATACCAGTGGTAGCAGTCATCGAAGTGGTGACAACAAACGTGGCGAAAATCAACAAGCTAAAAATGGTAACCACTTCGGTGGTAATCATGGCCAAGATGATAGAAATGGAAATTTCAAGAAGAGGAGATTTAATAGTGGTGGAAAGACGTTAGCACCAACACCGATTGTTAAGGAAGGAGAACGACCGCCGATCGTATGTTATAAATGCGGAGAAGAGGGACATATTAGTCCAAACTGTATGCAATAGTCCAAAGCATGTTATAATTGTGGAAGAAAAGGTCACCTAGCCCGATTTTGTCGTATAGTGAAGTCAAGTCCAGCTAGCATGGATACACCAAATGCCGTCCCAGACAAGCCAAAGTTGGTAGTTCAAGAAGAGCGTTTGTCGTGACCTCCCAAAAAGTGAGGAACCCAAACAAAGTCATCACAGGTAAGCTAATCATAAACTCTAGCGAAGTCTATACCTTATTTGATACTGGTTCTACCCATTCTTTTATTTCTCTACTTTATACCAACGTTTAAATTTAACTCCAGAGAAATTAGACTTTGACTTATCTGTTGAAACTTCATTAGGAGAAACCTTCATTACATCCACTATTTATAAATCTTGTTTGATTTAAATCAGCAACCGCACATTACCTGTCGATCTCATCTCTTTGAAAATACTTGCATTTAATGTGATTTTAGAGATTAATTAGTTAGCTACTCATCATGCTAAAATTGATTGTTTTCGTAAGGTTGTTAGCTTTCATATTCCTAACCAACCTATTACGCAAATCCAAGCAACCAAACCACTAAAGTTAATCAATGTCATATCAAGCCATAAAGCTATTCGTTTATTGAAAAATGGATATCAAGCTTTCTTAGCCCAAGTCACAGATTTAAACAAAATTACGTCAGATTTGAATGATATTTCTATTGTTAATAAATTTCCTGATGTATTCCTTGAAGAACTTCCTAGCTTACCCCTAGTGAGTGAAATCAAATTTTGTATCGACCTTGGACTCTCAGACAAAACCCATTTCTAAAGCCCCATATCGAATGGCTCCTATTGAACTTCGTGAGTTAAAACCCAACTACAGAATTGTTAGACATCGCTTTCATTCGCCCTAAAGACGTCTCCTTGGGGTTCTCCTGCTCTATTCATAAAGAAGAAAGATGGAAGTATGCGACTTTGTATTGATTATCGGGAGTTGAATCATGTCACCATCAAAAATAGGTACTCGTTGCCTCGCATTGATGATCTATTTGACCAGTTGCAAGGCTCTAAATTCTTTTCAAAGATCGATCTTCGTTTCAGATATCACCAATTAAAGATTAAAACTGATGACATTCCAAAGACTTCTTTCAGAACTCGGTACGGGCATTACAAATTCCTAGTCATATCTTTTGGATTAACAAATGCTCCTGATGCCTTCATGGATATGATGAACCATGTATTCAAGGAATATTTGGATCATTTCGTGGTTGTCTTTATTGATGACCTCCTCATTTACTCCAAAAGCCGTGAAGGTCATGAGCAACAGTTGAGGCTGATACTCCAAAAGCTTCGTGAAAACAAGTTATATGCCAAGTTGAAGAAATACGAGTTTTGGCTTGAGGAAGTAGCATTCCTTGGGCACGTGATATCAAATTATAGAATATCTATTGACCCAGCGAAGATTGAAGGAATATAAAGCTAGGAGCAACCTAAGTCAGTGACTGAAGTATGTAGCTTTCTGGGCTTAGTTGGTTATTATCGGAGGATTTTCTCAAATTGCTACACCATTAACTTAGCTGACTCGGAAAGATACAAAATTCGGTTGGAGCGAGGAGTGTGAGAAGAATTTTCAAGAACTCAAGAGGAGACTCATTTCAGCACCTGTTTTGACAATACTATCTGGTTCGGAGGGATTTGTCTTCTACAATGATGCTTCAGGCAGAGGGTTAGGATGTGTTCTCATGAAAAATGGGAAAGTCATAGCCTATGCCTCACGACAACTCAAAGAATATGAGAGGAATTATCCTACTCATGATCTAGAGTTGGCAACAGTCATTTTCGCACTAAAGATCTGGAGATATTACATGTATGGGGAGAAAGTGAAGATCAATACGGATTATAGAAGCCTCAAATATTTCTTCACCCAAAAGGAACTTAACATGCGGCAACGTCGTTGGCTCGAGCTGTTGAAAGATTACGATCATACCATTTAATACCATCTTGGAAAAGCGAACGGGGTAGCTTACGCATTGAGTAGAAAATCATATGTGGGTACAAATGCGATTTTGTCAACACAAAGGCCCATTTGGTATGACTTACAAAGGATGGAGATAGAGATAAAGACTCTATGGACCCACGTGATGATGTTAAATATATGAGTAGAACCAACTTTAATCGATAAAGTTAAAGCTGTTCAAGCTATGGACCTGGAGCTGATGTGTATGAGGAAGAAAGTGCAAGAAGGTGCTATTCCGGAAGCAAGAATCGATGAAGAAAGAATACTTCGAGTCAACTCCAGATTTTGTGTTCATAACGACCCTGATTTAAAGTATAAAATCATGATGGAGGCGCACAATACACTGTTTGCAATCCATCCTGGGAGTACCAAAATGTATCGTGATCTTTGACATATATTTTGGTGGAGTAATATGAAAAAATAGATCACAAAGTTTATCTCAATGTGTCTAACTTGTCAATGAGTCAAGGCGGAGCATCAAGTACCAAAAGGTCCATTACAACCACTTGAAATTCTAGAATGGAAGTGAGAGCACATTACCATGGATTTTGTTACTGGTCTTCCCAAGGTTTCTTAAGGCATAGATGGAATTCAGGTCATTGTCGATAGATTAACCAAGTCCGCTCATTTCTTGCCTATACGAGAATCTTATTCACTTGAACGTCTTGCTGGTATGTACATAAATGAGATTGTAAGACTGCATAGTATGCCAGTATCCATAGTTTCCGATCGAGACCCAAGATTCGCTTCACGATTTTGGGTTAGTTTGCAAAAAGCTATTGGCACGGATTTATGATTCAGTTCGGCATATCATCCTTAAACGGACGGACAGTCGGAGAGGACTATTCAAATTCTTGAAGATCTATTAAGACTATGTGTCCTAGACTTCAAAGGAAGTTGGGACAAGTTCTTGCTATTAGTAGAATTCTCGTACAACAACAATTATCAAGCAAGTATTGGCATGGCTCCGTTCGAAGCATTGTATGGACATAAGTGTCATTCTCTAGTATGCTGGGATGAGGTGGGTGAAGCAACATTATTGGGACTGGAATTGGTACGTATGACAATAGAAAAGATTCAAATGATCCGGCAATGTATAAAAATCTCATAAGATCGACAAAAATAGTTATGCTAATCTTCATCGAAGGGACGTAAAATTTAATTGGAGAGCATGTGTTGTTACGTGTTGCTCCATGGAAAGGAGTTACAAGATTTGTAAAGAGAAGAAAGCTTAATCCTTGATTTATTGGCCCATTTGAAATCTTTAACCAAGTAGGAACTGTGGCCTATAGACTCGTATTACCGCCAAGTATGTCTCGGGTTCATAACTTTTTTCACATATCCATGTTATGTAAATATGTGGAAGACCTGAACCACATTATTGATTTAGAACCGGGTGAGATAGCGGAAGATTTAACGTAGAAAGAGGTACCTGTTTGAATCTTGGATAAGAAAGAACATGTTCTACGTTACAAGGTTATACCTCAAGTCAAAGTTTTGTGGAGAAGCCATGATATTGAGGAAATAACCTGGGAGTTAGAATCTGAAATTTAATCAAGGTATCCTCACCTCTTCGACATACCAGGTACATACACCAATTTCGAGGGTGAAATTTCATAAGAAGGGAAGGTTGTAAGACCCCAACTCTTATGAATAAAGATGAATTTTTCTTTATATATCAAGTTTGAATAATTATGTTGTGGATTTGATATAATGTTATAGTTGTGGGTAATATTTATAAATTTTTCAAAGTATGCAAATTGTTATAAAATATTCGATTGCTCGGGGAATATTCGTTTTAACAGGAAATATTCGTTCGATGGCACAATCATTGGTGGACCCCACAACGGAATTATTGTCAAAGTTAGAAAATGACATAAATATCTTTTTATGAAAATAATGACGAAAGTTTTACCATTAACTGTTGAAATACCTGGTGATAAAAGTACAGTAATATGCATGGTTGCGTAGTAGTACACGATATTGATTATTGATGCTTACGTGAGAAGTCACTCAGTTTTATTCAATTATTGCTACAGTAATTACTGCATAGTATCTCACGTTATTTGATTTAATTATTGTTATAATATTTTATATTATTAAATTAATAATTGAGATGACATGTTATTCATATTATTATTTGCATAATTAACAATGTCTAGAAAGTTCTGTCGAGGAAGGGGTTTGGTCACCTAATTGCGCGCCAATATGGAGAAATCCTTATCGAAAAGCCCCCTATTTCTTGGGAACGATCTAGTTGTTAATATTGCGAGTTATAATAATGATGAATAAATGTTGTTAAAAATATTGAGATGATTTTTATGAAGTATTTGTTAAAAATTTTGCTTATTATTTGGACCCCCATTTACCCATTTTTCAAAATAATCGGTAGAGAGTTATTCAGAATATATATATAATAAAGGTGGGGGCCACATGCGAGGCCCACATGTGGATGATAAAATGAAATGTCCGGGGGTGGGAGAATTTGTCACGGGAGTACTATTTGTTTTATTATTATTATTATTATTATTATTATTATTATTATTATTATTATTATTATTATTATTATTATTATTATAAGTTTTGTTTTTTATGATAAATAGAATATATTAAATTTTATTATGCATAGTGTCTACATAGTTTTTGCATAGTGACTGCATAGTAAAATCAAAATATTTTGTCTGAAACCCATGAATCACAATCGCAAGGCCCTGTGATTTTTTTTCTTTATGGTGCATCCAAATATTATCCTTCTATTCTTCTAATAGGATGCTTAGTTTAGAATTGAAAATCAGACCAGAATCAGAAAATTATTCTTCTGTAATATTGAGCTTATTTCTTTTGAGTTTTAGGAAGCTTTGAGTGTAGAAAATAGTATAAGTTTTCTTCAAGAATATCCCCGCTATACAAGTTGGAATACTCTCCTTTTTAAGGTAAGGGATTTTTTTTTGTTCAAAACTTGTATGAAATAATATTTTCTTCTATACTCTGTAGTATGTAAGTAATATTATTTCATTTCAGATTCCGAATTCTACACTCATTTTGTTAAGTTTTGGCTTCTATACTCCATGAAATTAGTAGAATATCCTTAAAATTTACGCTTCATCCAGTATCTTTTTATGGAAATATTATTCTGAACAATCTTGATAAGTTTAAACTTTTTCATGTTGGAGTACTATTCACGGGGTACTATTCTTGCAGTACTATTCATGGGGTACTATTCACTCTGGTACTATTCACCTAGGGTACTATTCATGACAAAAATTTATTTCTTTTCGGTCCAAATCATTGTTGATACAATATTATTCTTGAATTTTACTTCACAAAGCAGTATCATGTTGACAATTTGGACATTATTGAATTCTGGATAAATTAAATTATAAAATCTTTAAAATTTATCCTTTGCTTTCTTTTAACTAAATTCTTATATTATTGTCATCATCCTCATACTTATATTGTGATGAAAGTCATCTTTGGCCTGTAGTGCATAGATGGACTGTTGATTGGTATTATTATGGCCAGGGATTATTTGGTATAATCATGACCCGTAATGTTACAAATGATGTGGTAAAAGTCCTCATTGACCCGTAGTGCATTGATGGACTGTTGTTGGTATGATCATGATCATTGGTGAAAACACGAATATGCTTGGCCCATAGTGCATGGATAATTCGTGGACGTGATACTAATAAATATCATTGGCCCTTAGTGCATGGATAATTCAGTGATGTGGATTATTTATTAAGCTGAGTCTCATTGATAAAATTGATGATAAACTTTTTAAATCATAAAAGATAGTAGATATCATGCTCTACTTGACTCTTCTAATGGATTGTTTGTTCCATTGTAGTTAAACTTGTTGTTTATTAGTTTAACACTGTTGAAGGCTAACGATAATTTATTCTACATTATCTTAGTCATAATATTTCTTACTGGGCTAGTTGAGCTCACCCTTTTTCTTTCATTGTTCTCTTCAGGAATTGAGAACGTAGCCGAGACTAGTCGGGGAATGGAGTGACGGTTCGAGATGGTGGTTGTAGTAGTCCCAACTGTTTTATAAAATAGTGTGTTAATAATTGTAATGAGAACTCTATTTGAGTTTGGATATTGTCTAAAAGATAATATTTGTATTAAAACTCTCAGCTATGTTTTGTCGTATTTTACACGACAGTGGTTTAATTAAGTTTGTATTTGAATTTTGTACCATGTATTTGACGACTCAGAATGGGTGATGTATACCTATTTTGGGGGCGTCACAATGAAAGCCATCAAAGTAACCCGAACACCTCATCTAGGATTTGCAAGCTGGCTGTACAACGGAAAAAGGTCCATTATGGAAACCATGTCTAGATCTATCAGTTGGATCTTAAATCCCGTGGTTACTAGGCTCTCATAATGTCACATGAATAGCCTGCATAGAAAATATAATAAAATACATTAGATACTTAATCTAAACGTCTTAAAATAAAGGATTCATCAGTTAGAACCTTGAATGCCCGTAACCAAGATTCCCGTTTCCTATAGATACAAATCTAGGGATGTGTGGTTGCTTAATATTTACAAAAACTAGAAAGAAAACTAGATTTAAATAAATCTTAACCATTCTAGCTTAACGTTTCCAGTTTTATAACTTTTGAACCGATTAAAAGTTAGATATAGCTAGATTTAGATAAATCTAGTCCACAAATATTAATATCACAACTTTACATGAATAAACAGTTAAAGCAGATATTTTAATCACAACCAACTATCAACATATATATATATGGGCTATATGTATATACACAAATTGTATTATTACAAGTAGGGCTATGGCGATGATTTTTTTGGGCTATAGCGATTTGAACTCGTCATTATAGTCCACAAATATTAATATCACAAGTTTACATTGAATAAACAGTTAAAGTAGATATTTTAATCACAGTCAACTATCAACATATATATATGGGCTATATGTATATACACAGCTGTGTATTACACAGTAGGGCTATGGCGACAGATTTTTTGGGCTATAGCGACGGTAAACTGTTGTTATAGCCCAGAATAGCTATGACGACGGGTGAAATAGTCGCTATAACCCAAAAAATCATCGGCATAGACTACTGTATAATACACAGCTGTGTACATATATTTTTCCATATATATATATATGTATATATATATATATAGTCCATTTCAAGGGCTCACCCCCTTTAGTGACGGACCAAGTGATGGTTCGGTCCGTCGCTATATCAGAGAACCATCATCTTAGCTTTTAAAAACAAGCAACATATAGCGATTTTATCGAACCTATAGCGATGTAATCGAATCGTAGTCCGGTATATCTAAGAAGGGGGTGTATACGATGTAGGATCAAGGGGTAATCCTTGATCCCTTTAGTATATATATATATATATATATATATATATATATATATATATATATATATATATATAAAAAGTGAGTAAAAGCTTCAGATCTGAAAGGATCTTACAGTGTGTAGCGAGGAGAGCTTTAAACAGCTTTTGAAGCTTGAAAACTCCATTTTTAGTGGTTAAAGTTTGATATGTTGTAGTATATATGTATACAAGTGTTTATAAAGAAGAATATCGAAGTTTGGAACACTATATGAGGGGTTAAGAGTTGAAATGAACGGAATTCTCTCTACTTTCTTTTTTTTTTTTTTTTTATTTTAGCTGATGGAGGTCTATGCATAGACCAAAGTAGCTGTGGGTCTTCCTGCGGCTGCCCGGGTGGTCCCTGGCCCAATGGGTCCTATCATCTCGAAGTACGTGTACTCTAGGCAACACGATGTCTACTCAAAATTTCATAACTTTTAATCAAGAAATTCGATGGAGGCATGCTATACCTTTTCGAAAAGCCCTTTCCGAGAGCCACAAAATGACATTGGATTTGACCTTTTACGAATCTAGGAAGATGTGTCCATGACCAAATCTTTGATCTTTGCAGTCCATCCGTTGAGCTGTCATATGTTGTTTTTACTCGGGATTGACGTTATGGTTCTGCATGACCTCTGTTGAAGTGATTTGGGCTGAATTGATGTTGAGTTGGAAAAATTACTATTTTTCCCTTCAGGGTTGGTTTTGGGCTTGACGTAGCAGTATATGTCTTCCTCGACATTATCTCTGAGGTTGTCCTAATGTTTATCTTCAGTGTTATTTCTGAAGTTGATTTGATTTCATGGGGTTATCTCTGGGGTTAGATTTGATCTCTCGGGGTTGTCTCTGAGATTTTTCTTGATCTCCCAGGGTTTGACTTGATCTCCTGGGGTTGTCACCGGAGTTGGATTTTATCTCCCAGGGTTGTCTCTTGGGTTGGATTTAATCTCCCTGGGTTGTCTCTGGGGTTTGGATTTGATCTCCCGTGTAAGACCCCAACTTTTTATAAATAAAATTGAATTTCCTCTATTCATTATCTTGAAATAATAAGGAGTTAATTTGATATAATGCTTTGGGTATGGGTTAAATGTGAAAATTTTACAAAAGAAATAAATGGTTATAAAATATTTATTGTTGTCGGGGAATATTCGTACAATGGCGTAGCCATTTGTGGGCCCCATAACAAAAAATAGTCGAATAAAGAAAATGACAAGTTTGATTTTTTATAAATAACGACATAATTATTACCGTTAACAATGTTGGATTACCTGGTGGTTAAAATATAGTAATACGCTATGGTTGCACAAAGAAGACACCATTGCATGCGGTGTTTTTAATTATTGATTCTTACGTAAGAAGGCACTACTCAATAATTGTTACGAGAATTATTATTCAATATTTTATTTTATTGATTTAATAATTTCAACGTTGATATTTTATATTATTATTATTTCAATAATTGTCACTACACAGTATTTCCTATTATCAGATCAATAATTCATATTATTTGAGTAATATTATTAGATAACATTATTGGCAATGTCTAAGGAAGTTCTGTCTAAGAAAGGGGTTTGGTCACCTAATTGCGCTACCAATAAGGAGAAATCCTTATCGAAAGCCCCTCTTTCCCGGGAACGACACGGGTCATCATAATTGTGATTCTCGTAATATTATTTGTGAATAATTAATTATTGATTTATATGATAAAGAAATATATATTTTATGTGGATATAAATGAAGGATTGGGAAATATTTATTTTATGTGATTATAAATGAAGGAATTAATGTCGGGGTGTTTTATCAGTATTTTGTCGGATTAGAGGTGTTGAAAATCGTCCGTATGTGGATTTCGGTCATTTTTCATTTAGAATTTGGAAAAAACATAAATCTACACAGTTGTAGAGAATTCTATTTCCCATGAAATGGATATAAAATTCGTATTTTTCTAATAAAAGGGCTATTTATTATGAATTATTAAAGTTTCAGAAATAAATGTTTTTATTAAAACATGGGTGGTCCCCACTTTTGTTTTTTTGTGTAAAATGCTGAAATGGTGGGTTGAAAATTTAAAGTGGTATGCTAAAAAATCAAACTGGCATGCTTGAAATGGTTTTAGGATATTAATATTTTATTATTTAGTCTGCTTGGGTGTTCTAACATTTTCTTATAAATAGGGGCTTATGTTAGAATTGAAAATCACACAAGAATCATAAGTTTTCTCTCTATATATTATCGATCGTATTTTGTGAGTATTTAGATACTTTGAGAGTTGTTGTTCAGTGAAAGTTTCCTTCAAAGATTACATCCGATATTCCAACTGTAAATACTCGTTCTTTTGAGGTAAGGGATGTTATTTTTTCAGAAATGATATTATTTCTTTCAATATCATTATGCTAAAATATTGGTATGAATTTTATTATGGAATTTCTACCTTTTGTGTCGGGGTTACTATTCACGATACTGTCTTTTATTCACGAATACTAAGACTATTCAATTAAAAATAAAATTTTCTCTTCTTTGTCCTAGATGTTTATTATGGTTACTATCTTTGATCAGATCCATGTTTTGATCTTCATTCTTGAATTTTACTCCACTATGGTTTATTATGGAGTATTTTTAAACTTGGATTATCTAAAGTACAAATCTCTAATCTTTGTCCTTTTATCTCACTGGATTCGTTCTTTAAAATTTTCTTCATCATCCTCAGTCCTTAATTGTGATACTTGATGAATATGTTTGGCCTGTAGTGCAAAGATGAATGATTAACTGATGAATATCTTTAGCCCATAGTGCAAATATGGACATGTGTTGAGATGAATATAACCAACTTGTGAGACCCCAAATTTTATGAAATGAAAGTATTTAATTTTCTTATAATTATTCTATTTAGTATATGATTAAATTGATAAAAGGTTAAAGTTAAGGGTGATATATGAAAATTTTTCAAAGTATGCAAGTGGTTATATAATATTCGATTGGTCGGGGAATATTCGTTTTAACAAGGAATATTCGTACAACGTCACAATCATTGGTGGACCCCACAATGGAAGTATTGTCGTAGTTAGAAAATGATGTAATTATAATTTTATAAAATAATCTACGAAAAGTATTACCAGTAAAACCTGCTGAACTACCCGTAGTAAAAGTACAAATGTCTGGATGATTGCATAAGAGCAGTTACAAAGATTTATTATTGATGCTTACGTAAGAAGTCACTCGCTTATACTCAATTATTGCTACAGAATTATCGCATCATATCTCTCATATTATTGATTCAATTATTGTCACCGTATCATCCGTGATAATATGTTATATTATTAAATCAATAATTGAGACGACAAAGTTATTCATATTATTATTTGTAATATCGACAATGTCTAGAAGTTCATCGAAGAAAGGTTTGGTCACCTAATCGTGCCCCCAATAGGAGAAAAATCCTTATCGAAAAGCCCCTTTCCGGAATGACCTAGTTGTTAAATATTATGAGTTATAATATTAATGATGAATAAGTTCGTGTTGATTAAAAATGAATTTGATAATTTCATTGTGTGGGAATTATTAGTGTTAGTGGAAATCGACATTTATTTCAATAATAATTAATGTCTGGAAGTTATATTGACCAATTGGGTAATTAATCGGATAAATGAGCAATTAATTGCTATTAATTTATATGCTTATAACTATGTGTTCACATGTGTGTACTATTGATTCACATGATTTACTATTAAGGGAGTTGGTACACGTTTGATAATACTTGCATGACTAAGTTAAAAATGGAGGTATAGATGAAGGTACTATACAATATTTAATTTTTTCACATGTTTAGAACTATTGAGGCACATGATTTACTATCGATTCACATGATTTACTATTAGGGGAGGTGGTGCAAGTTTGATAATACTTGCATGACTAAATTAAAAATGAAGGAAAAGATGAAGGTATTATACTGTAATATTTTGAGCCCCAAAATGTGCAATTATGGAAACAATATTTTCCTATAAATAGAAGCTCAATCCTTAATTATTTTTCACCAATTCACTAAGTCTCATAAGAGCAATTATTATAGAGAGAAAGAAGAAGAGAAGTTTGCTACCTCACTATTCCAAAGATCCAGCTTCTTCTGAGGTAAGGGGGTATTATTCTTTCGTATTCATGAAGAGAGTTATTTTCTTTCAATACTCGTAAGGGTTGTTATTCCATTCTTTATTATTATGTTGGAATAACCTGTCTATGCGAAGTACCGCATACATGGTGAAATTCTTCTGTTATTACATTCTTTATTATTATGTTGGAATAACCTGTCTGTGGGGTCTATCGCATGCCTGGTGAATTCGGTTGTTATTCCATTCTTTATTATTCTGTTGGAATAACCTGTTTGTGTGGTCTATCTCGTGCCTGGTAAATTCTGTTGTTATTCCATTCTTTATTATTCTATTGGAATATCCCGTTCTGCGTGGATTACGCATGACCCAGTTCCATTCTTTATTATTCATTGAATATCCTATCTGTAAGGATTACATTGACTGGTTCTATTCTTTATTATTCTGTGAGGAATAACTCATTACGTCGCGTCTATCACATGCCCGGTGAATTCTTTTGTTATTACATTCTTTATTATTCTCGCTGGAATAACTCGTCTGTATGTGGATTATCGCGGCATGGTGAATGATCCTTCAGATTCATTCTTTATTAAATTGTGGAAATGATCCGCCACGTGGATTACCGCATGGCGGTGTGAAAATCCATTTGCGAGCTTCAGATATTCTATTATACTCGTATGAGATATCATTTCTTTTGTACTCGCCATGGAATATCATTTTCTTTGGTATTTTTTTTACGAGTTACTATTCACGGGTTACTATTCACCCAGTTATTATTCACTTTAGTATTATTCACTCGGGTATTCGGGGTACTTTTCGTGTCGAAGTATTATTCACAAGTAACTATTCACGGGTTACTATTGACCCAAATTACTATTCACTCGAATATTATTCACTCGGGTATTTGGGGTACTTTTCATGCTGGGGTACTATTCATGAGGTACTATTCCCGAAGTACTATTCATAGGGTACTATTACGGGGTACTAATTACCCGAAAAAATATATTTCTTTTCTCATCCAAATTATTTTTGGTACGTGAATATTATTCTTGAATTTTACTCCACAAAGCAAAGATCATGTTGACAATTTGATATTTTAAACTCCGAATAAATTCAAAGTCTTTAATATTTATCCTTAATTTCGCTTGATTAATGCTTATATCATTGTCATCATCCTCATGCTTATATTATGATGAAAGTCATCTTTGCTTACGTGCAAAGATGGATTGTTGATTATTGGTTATACAATTGTATATCTTTGTCTTATGTGCAAAGATGGACTGTTGATTATTGGTTTTACAATTGTATATCTTTGGCTTACGTGCAAAGATGGACTGTTGATTATTGGTTTTACAATTATATATCTTTGGCTTATGTGCAAAGATGGACTGTTGATTATTGGTTTTATAGTTGTATATCTTTGGCTTACGTGCAAAGATGAACTATCGATTGATGAGTATCTTTGGCTTATGTGCATAGATGAACTTTTTATTGGTATGATTATGACTGGGGATCATTCGGTATAATCATGACCCGTGGTGTTATAGATAATGTGGTAAAAGTCCTCATCGTCTGTAGTGCATTGATGGACAGCTTATTGGTATGATTATAACCAGGATTATTCTTGATAATCATGACCATTAATGATTACATAATGAATATCCTCGTCAGCGAGCAAGCGGGGATGATTCGATGATGTGGATTATTTATTAAGATGAGTCTCAAATATAACATATTGATTATACACTTTTAATTCGTAAAAGATAGTATATATTATGCTCTACTTGACTCTTCTAAAATACAGTTGTATGTCTTTGGCCTGTAGTGAAAAGATGAATTGTTAATGAATATCTTTGGCCGTAATGTAAAGATGAATTTATTAGTACGATTATGAGCAGGAATTATGATTTGATATAACAATGATTTTTGATGTTTCAGGTGAAGATAGGTGATAAAAATTTTCATCGTCCTGGGTGCGAAAAGGAATTTAGAATCACAATTATGATTATGAGTTATTCATATAATTGTGGACAAGAATTGTTGATTGATGTTATAGGGATAAAACATTATTGGTAGACTTTTAACATGGAGAAGATAATAGACCCGATGGTCTATTTGACTCTTCTAATGGATTGCTCGTTCCACTGCAACTATGGTTGAAAAGTTTTATCATCTACCATATGTTCTAAATCTCTAATTTATTACTGATGAAGGCTATTGATGATGTAAATTATCTTTAGTCATGATATTTTTTACTGGGCTAGTTGTGCTCACCCTTTTTGCTTCACAATTCATTTCAGTTAATAAGAGTGTAGCTGGGTCGAGCGGGGGTAACAGGAGAATAGAACAGTGGTCTATAGCTATTGAGGTTCTCCCTAAATAGTATGGAAATAATTTTATTGAGAACTTTAGATAAGTGTGTCGTATTGTATACGTCATTTGATATTTAATTTTGGTGAACCGAATAGGGTGAGGCGAACCCAACTTTAGAAGGGTGTTTTGTCACTATCATATAAGATGTCTAATGACATACAACCTCGTGTTATCATAAGACAGGGTTGTGCACATCCAATTTTTGAGTATATCTACGAGCACTACCTATATGATCTTGGAGTTTGGTTGAAACATAATGTTCAATTGTAGACGGTGGAGATAGTTATATGTCAAGAGAAGACTCACCATTGGAAGGAACATGATAGTAATCTTCTCGTTTTCTTTGGGGTCTATTGGATCAACCAAGGATAATTCTTCGACATATGATATCTATCGGGATAAATAAGGTTTTTTCGTCATCGATCTTTGGGTCCGGTTTTCATTGTTATTCACAAAAACTTTTTATTACAATCGAATAAGCGTATTTTCAAATTTTACAAAATAGTCACTCTATCAGATTTTTCGTCCAAAAAGCGTTAGAATCTTTGTATCGTAGTTGACTTGACTTTTTTTATTTACATGTAACACAATAAAGACAAATTAGCGGATTATTATAAGCCACAAATGACCAAAACTATTAACTACTTCACCTAAACAATTCCAAAACTAATAATAATAATAATAATAATACTAATAATTTCAAAATAATAATAATAAAAAATGTTAATTTTAAAAATTTAAAAACGTTAATTTTAAAAATTTTAAAACGTTAATTTTCTAAAAATTTAAAAAACGTTACTTTTCTAAAAAAAATTAAAAAATTTCGCTTTTTTAAAATTAACGCTTTTTAAAAAAAAATGACTTTTTTAAAAATTGAATTTTAAAAAGAGTTTAAAATTAAAAATTTGCTTTAAAAATTTTAAAAAATTAACATTTTAAACTAATTTTAAAAATTAACGCTTTTTAAAAGATTATTACATTTTTTTAAAAAAATTAACGCTTTTAAACTTTTTAAAAAATTTATTAAAAAAAATTAACGCTTTTTAAAAAATTAAAAAATTTCATTTTTAAATTTGTTTTAAATCTGCTTAAAAATTAATGTTTTAAACCTGCTTTTAAAAATTAATGTTTAAACTGCTTAAAAAAATTTAAAAATAAATGTTTTAAACTATTTTTAAAATTAACGCTTTTAAACCTGCTTTTTTAAAAATTAACGTTTTTAAACTGCTTTTTTAAAAATTAATGTTTTTAAACTATTTTTAAAAAATTAATGTTTTTAAACCTGCTTAAAAAAATTAATGTTTAAAATTTTTTAAATGTAATTTTTTAATTTTAAACTGCTTTTTAAAATTCAATTTTTTTAAAAGTCTGCTTTTATAAAAAACGTTAATTTTTATAAAAAATGTAATTTTTTTAATTTTTTAAAAACGTTAATTTGTTTTAAAACCTAACTAATATTTTTAAAAAAAGACTTTTTTGAAAATGTTAATTTTTATATAAAATGTAAAATTTTAATTTTTTTTAGAAAATTAACGTTTTTTAATTTTTTTAGAAATTTAACGCTTTTTAAATTTTTTAGAAAATAACGTTTTCAAATTTTTTTAGAAAAAGTAACGTTTTTTAATTTTTTAGAAAAGTAACGCTTTTAAAAAAAATTTAGAAAATTAACTTTTTAAATTTTTAAAATTAACATTTTTTATTATTATTATTTTGAAATTATTAGTATTATTATTATTATTAGTTTTGGAATTGTTTAGTGAAGTAGTTAATAGTTTTGGTCATTTGTGCTATAATAATCACTGCTTGTCTTTTTCTCGTGTTCCACGCCGCCAGAAAAAGTCAAGTCAACTCGCATACCAAAGATTCTTAATGTTTTTTGACTAAAAATCGATTTTGAGTGACCATTTTGTAAATTTTTGAAAGTACAGCTTATTCGATTGTAACAAAAAAGTTTTCAGTGAACTACAATGAAAACCGGACCCAAAGATAAAGGACTAAAACCTTATTTATCCCGATATCTATCATAACCTGTATTTACGGCCTCCCATGCACGAAGGGTTTCTCGAGCACTTCCCAAAGATTTTAATTTCTAAAATAGTTTTTGATCGTACTTTTTATGTAAAAGTACCATCAGAAGGTTGTGGTCGAGGAACCATGAGAGTTACATACATTTGTATTAAAACTCACATTTTAACTGTGGTCGATTTCGCACTACACCAACAAATTGTATAAATGAAGTTTGTATTTGATTTTATATAGTATGATATTTGGCGACTCAGAATGGGTCGTGTGGACCCATTTCGAGGCGCCACAAATGGTATCGAGCTTAGGGATATAATCACGCAAGTAGATATGAGTCTAGAACTAGGAGGGGAGAGACGAGTAATATACTTTTGCTAAGTGTGTGACTTACCTAAGCTAAAATTGTTTACTTGATAAGTTGACAAATTGTGATATGTCAATTAACCTTTGTTTTGAAGGTATATTCTAGAATGATATCTGAAATACAGGAGATGAGCAATGGGAAAATCATGATATAGAGGAAATAAACGGAAGGTACAATCCGAAAAAAGTAAGGTATTCTCATCTCTTCGAATCTACTGTGCACGTAAATTTCGAGGGCGAAATTTCATAAGGAGGGGAGATTATGAGACCCCGAATTTTATGAAATGAAAGTATTCAATTTTCTTATAATTATTCTATTTAGTAAATGGTTAAATTGATAAAAAGTTAAAGTGAAGGGTGATATGTGAAAATTTTTCAAAGTATGCAAGTGGTTATATAATATTCGATTAGTCGGAGAATATTCGTTTTAATAGGGAATATTCGTACGACGGCACAATCATTGGTGGACACCATAACGGAAGTATTGTCTTAGTTAAAAAACGATGAATTACCATTTTATAAAATAACTACGAAAGTGTTACTGTTAAAAAGCATTGAACTACCCTAGTAGTAAAAGTACATGTCTGGCGTGGGTTGTATAGTAGCACACCGGTATTGATTATTGATGATTACGTAAGTCACTTCATTATACTCAAATATTGCTACAATAATTCTTTGCATCATATCTCTCATATTATTGATTCAATTATTGTCATCAGATCATCTGCGTATAATATGTTATATTATTAAATCAATAATTTAGGCGACAAAGTTATTCATATTATTATTTTCAATATTGATAATGACAAGAAGTTCTCGTAAGGAGAGGTTTGGTCACCTAATCATGGCCAATAAGGAGAAATCCTTATCGAAAGCCCCTCTTTCTCGGAACGACCTGGTTTTTAAATATTGTGAGTTATAATATTAATGATGAATATGTTCGTGTTGATTAAGATGAAATTGATAATTCCATTGTGTGGGAATTTTTAGTGTTATTGGAAATCGACATTTATTTCAATAATAATTGATGTCTAGAAGTTATATTGATCAATCGGGTAATTAATCGGATAAATGAGCATTTAATTGCTATTAATTCACATGTTTATAACTATGTGTTCACATGTGTGTACTATTGATTCACATGATTTACTATTAGGGGAGTTGGTGCAAGTTTGATAATACTTGCATGACTAAGTTAAAAATGGAGGTATAAATGAAGGTACTATACTATAATTAATTTATTCACATGTTTAGAACTATTGGGTCACATGATTTACTATTGATTCACATGATTTACTATTAGGGGAGGTGGTGCAAGTTTGACAATACTTGCATGACTAAATTAAAAATAAAGGAAAAGATGAAGGTATTATACTGTAATATTTTGAGCCCCAAAATGTGCAATTATGGAAACTATATTTTCCTATAAATAGAAGCTCATTCCTACATTATTTTTCACCAATTCACTAAGTCTCACAAGAGTAATTATTATAGAGAGAAATTATAGAGAGAAAGAAGAAGAAAGTTTGTTACCTCACTATTCCAAAGATCCGCTTTCTTAAGGTAAGGGTATTATTCTTTCATATTCATGAAGAGAGTTATTTTCTTTCAATACTGTAAGGGTTGTTATTCCATTCTTTATTATTATGTTGGAATAACTTGTCTCGCCAAGTACCGCATACATGGTGAAATTCTTCTCATTATTCCATTCTTTATTATTCTATTGAAATAAGTCATGCAATGCGATCTATCGCAGCTTCGGTGAATTTCATTGTTATTCCATTCTTTATTATTCATTGGAATAACTTTTCGTGGTGGTCTAACGATGCCCGTGAATTCATTGTTATTCCATTCTTTATTATTCCGCTGAATATCCCGTCTGTCTTGATTACATATGACCTAGTTCCATTCTTTATTATTCTGCTGGAATATCATGTTTGTGCAGATTACGCATGACTCGGTTCCATTCTTTATTATTCTTTTGAGAATAACTCGTTTGTGCGATCTATCGCATGCCTCGGTGAATTCTTCTCATATTCCATTCTTTATTATTTTGTTGGAATAACCTGTCTATGTGGATTATCTGGCAGAATGGTGAATGATCCTTCGTATTCATTCTTTATTAAATTGTGGAAATGATCTGTCTACGTAGATTACCGCATGGCGGGTGAAAATCCATTTGCGAGCTTTAAGATATTCTATTATACTCGTATGAGATATCATTTCTTTTGTACTGTCATGGAATATCATTTTCTTTGGTATTTTTTTACGAAAGTTACTATTCACGAGTTACTATTCACCCAGTTACTATTCATTCTAGTATTATTCATCCAATTATTATCTATGGCTTATGTGCAAAGATGGACTGTTGATTATTGGTTTTACAGTTGTATATCTTTGGCTTACGTGCAAAGATGAATTATTAATTGATGAGTATCTTTGGCTTATGTGCATAGATGAACCTGTTTATTGGTATGATTATGACCAGGGATCATTCGGTACAACCATGACACGTAGTGTTATAGATGATGTGGTAAAAGTCCTCATTGGCCCATAGTGCATTGATGGAAAATTATTGGTATGATTATAACCCGTGGATTATTCTAGATAATCATGACCATCGATGATTACATAAATATCCTCGGCCGTAGTGCGGTGGATGATTCGATGATGTGAATTATTTATTGTCGAGTCTCAAATGATAACATATTGATTATACACTTTTAATTCGTAAAGATAGTAGATATCATGCTCTACTTGACTCTTCTAAAATACAGTTGAATGTCTTTGGCCTGTAGTGCAAAGATGAATTGTTAATGAATATCCTTGGCCGTAGTGCAAAGATGAATTTATTAGTATGATTATGAGCAGGAATTATTATTTGGTATAACAATGATTTTTGATGTTTCAAGTGAAGATAGGTGATGAAAATTATTTTCGTCCTGGGTGCGAAGAGGAATTTAGAATCACAATTATGATTATGAGTTATTCATATGATTGTGGGCGAAATTGTTGATTGATGTTACAGTGGATAAAACATTATTGGTGGACTTTAACATGGAGAAAATAATAGACCCGATGGTCTATTTGACTCTTTTAATGGATTGCTCGTTCCGCTGTAACTATGGTAGAAAAGTTTTATCATCTACCATATTTTCTAAATCTCTTATTTATTACTGATGAAGGCTATTGATGATGTAAATTATCTTTAGTCATGATATTTTTCTTTGGGCTAGTTGTGCTCACCCTTTTTGCTTCACAATTCTTTTCGTAATAATAAGAATGTAAATGGGTCGAAAGCTGGGTAACTTGGAGAATAGAACGGTGGACTATATGTGACGCCCCCAAAATAGGTATACATCACCCATCTTGGGTCGCCAGATATCACACTACATAAATAAAATACAAACTTAATTATACAACTGTCGTGTAATATATGACAAAACATAGCTGAGAGTTTAAACAAGAATATTGTCTTCTAGATAATATCCACTCTCAATGGAGTCCTCATTACAATAATTATAACACTATTTCACAGAATAGTGAGGACTACTAAAGCCACTTATCTTGGACCATCACTCCATTTCCAGACTCGTCCCAGCTATATTCTCATTTCCTGAAGAGAACAATGAAAGAAAAGGGTGAGCTCAACTAGCCCAGTAAGAAATATTATGACTAAGATATTGCAGAATATATTATCCTTAGCCTTCAACAGTATAACAATTGATAAAATACAATAAACATCAAGTTTAACTGTAGCGGAATAAGCAATCCATTAGAAGAGTCAAGTAGAACATAATGTCTACTATCTCTTCTAGATTAAAAGTCCATCGTTAATATTTTATTCCTGTAATACTCAACAACAGTTCTTTGTTATACCCAAGACAAAAAGAACTATCATCACCTGTCTTCACCTAAACCACCAAACATTATAGTTAAATCCACAATTCATATTTATAATCATGTAAATCAACAGTTTCTCTTTGCCATAAAGGCTTAATAGCACGTTTACTCAATATACTTACCCCAAAGGCTAAAGATACTCAAATGTAATAACAATGATCATACCAATCGGGCTTGTCTACCTTTGCACCACGGCCAAAGATATTCAACTACAAAACCAATGGTCTTGATCATACCAATCGATTGTCATGCCGCCGCACTACGGCCAAAGACATTCAACTATTAACTAATGGTCATGATCCCGCTTGATCACATCATCGAATTATCCATGCACTACGGGCGAGGATATTCATTATTATCAACAAGGGTTATGATCATGTCATACACCGCCCATCTTTGCATGTAAGCCAAGATATACAACTATAAAACCAATAATCAACAAATCCATCTTTGCACGTAAGCCAAAAATATACAATCAGAAAACTAATAATCAACAAATCCATCTATGCACGTAAGCCAAAGATGACTTTCATCACAATATAAGCATCGATGATGATGATGATGATATAAGCATTAATCAAACGAAATCAAGGATAAATATTAAAGACTTTAAATTTATTCGTAGTTTAAAAATATCCAAATTGTCAATATGATACTACATTGTGGAGTAAAATTCAAGAATAATATTCATATACCAAAAATAATTTGGACAGAAAAAAAATATATTTTTCAGTGAATAATACCTCGTGAATAGTAATATTTTTCATGATTTCATAACACCTTAATTCAAATGTTATCAATCACTTAATAAACTCATAATCTAATATTATTAATATTATAACAATATTTTAATCACTTCTTAAACTTATAAACAATTTATTTTAATTGTTTACACTTTACCATATAATGCATTTAATCAGTCAAAAATGTCATACTCATAAGATTTCATCACCAATGATCAAATCCCTCATCAAAAATCTACATATACGTTATATAAGATTTCCAAGCCATAAAATCCTATTTACCAATTTTTCAACTTCACATAACATATTTAATTCATATGTTCGTAACTAAACAATTTTCATGAAAAATACCAAATCAGTCCCAAACATTTTTCTTTTCTGGGGTTTAGCAGAATATAGTCCCATATTGAACATATATTTTTTCTCAGAATTTTTAAAATTCATTTACTATTTTTCACATGGCCAAAACTGCCGAATATTTAGACATTTATCATAAACTGTACTTTTGTCCAAAAATTCCGAAATTTATAGGGTATACTCCTGTGATATACATGTACTTCTAATAAAAATTTCACCAATTTTGGAGTTAACCACAAGGAGTTATAAGGGTTTACTTTTAAAATAGTCTTTTCCCAAAAATATATAACTCCTAATCTATACATCCAAAAATCGCCATTTTGGACACAATCTAGAAAACTCATCAAATTATCATTTCAAATTTTTCCGAATTTTTTGAGGTCAAAAATTACTTAAACCGCAAATGGATTTTCACTCATTATGCAGGTAATCCACGTGAGACAAATCATTTCCACAATTTAATAAAGAATGAATAATGAAGGGTCATTGACCATGCATGTGGTAATCCACATGATGTGTTATTACAATGTAATAATAAAGAATGGAATAATGTAAGAATTCACTAGGCATGCGATAGACCGCATGAGACATGTTATTCCAAATAGAATAATAAAGAATGGAACTAGGTCACGCCAGAATCCGCATGCATGGAGATATTCCAACGAATAATAAAAAAATGGAACCAGTCATATGTAATCCTTGCACGCATGGGATATTCTAATGTAATAATAAAGAATGGAATAACAAAAATTCACCGACATGCGATAGACCAATGCATACGAAAGTTATTCCAACGAATAATAAAGAATGGAATAACAGAAGAATTTCACCATGTATGCGGTACTTCGCATAGACAGTTTATTCTAACATAATAATAAAGAATGGAATAACAACCCTTATGAGTATTGAAAGAAAATAACTCCTTTCATGAATACGAAAGAATAATACCCCTTACCTTAGAAGAAACTAGATATTGGAATAGTGATATAGCAGACTTCTCTTCTTCTTTCTCTTTATAATTTCTCTCTATAATAATTGCTCTAAATCTTTAGTGAATTGGTGAGAAATGAAGGAAGAATGAGCTTCATTTATAGAAAAATATAATTTCGATAATTTCAACGTTTTGGGGCTCAAAATATTACAGTACAATACCTTCAACTTTTCTTTCATTTTTAATTTAGTCCTGCAAGTATTATCAAACTTGCACCACCTCCCTTAATAGTAAATCATGTGAATTAATAGTTCATTCATGTGACTCAATAGTATAATCATGTGAAAAAAACTAATTACAGTATAGTACCTTCAACTATACCTCCATCTTTAATTTAGTCATGCAAGTATTATCAATCTTGCACCAACTCCCCTAATAGTACATGAATGTGAATCAATAGTACACACATTAGTCATGCAAGTATTATCTCTATTTTTAATCATGTGAATCAAGAGCTCTAGACATGTGAAATTACGAATTACAGTATAGTACCTCCATCTATACCTCTATTTTTTACTTAGTCATGCAAGTATTATCAATCTTGCACCAACTCCCATAATAGTAAGTGAATATGAATCAATAGTACACACATGTGAACAAATAGTTATAATCATCTGAATCAATAGCAATTAATTGCTCATTTATCCGGTTAATTACCCGATTGGTCAATATAACCTCAAGACATCAATTATTATCGAAATAAATGTTGATTTCCACAAACACTAATAATTCCCACACAATGGAACTATCAATTTCATCTTTAATCAACACGAACTTATTGATCATTAATATTTTAACTCACAATATTTAACAACCAGGTCGTTCCCAGGAAATAGGGGGCTTTCCGATAAGGATTTCTCCCTATTGGCACGCAATTAGATTATCTAACCTCTCCTTGACAGAACTTCTAGACATTGTCAATATTGCAAATAATAATATGAATAACTTTGTCGTCTCAATTATTGATTTAATAATATATCATATTATGTAGATGATACTGTGACAATAACTGAATCAATAATATAAGAGATATGATGCAGCAATTACTGTAGAAATAATTGAGTATAATTGAGTGACTTCTTACGTAAGCATCAATAATTAATACCTTGTGCTACTATGCAACCACACGTATTACTGTACTTTGACTACCGATTATTTTATGACAACTTGTTTATTTTGAAAAAATTTCACATATCACCCTTAACTTTAACCTTTTATCAATTTAACCATTTACAAAATAGAATAATTATAAAAAAATTAAATACTTTAATTTCATAAAATTAAGGGTCTCACACTATAGCTGTTGAGGTTCTCCATAAATAGTATGGAAATAATTTTATTGAGAACTTTAGATAAGTGTGTCGTATTGTATACGTCATTTGATATTTAATTTTGGTGAACCAAATAGAGTGAGGCAAACCCAACTTTGGAAGGGTGTTTTATCACTATCATACAAGATGTCTAATGACATACAACCTCATGTTATCATAAGACAGGGTTGTGCAAATCCACTTGCTGAGTATAACTACGAGCACTACCTATATGATCTTGGAGTTTGGTTGAAACATAATGTTCAATTGCAGACGGTGGAGATAGTTATATGTCAAGAGAAGACTCACCATTGGAAGGAACATGATAATAATCTTCTTGTTTTTCTTTGGGGTCTATTGGATGAACCAAGGATAATTCTCTGGACATATGATATCTATCATAACCTAGACGCATGGCCTCCCATGTATGAAGGTTTTCTTGAGCACTTCCCAAAGATTTTAATTTCTAAAATTATTTTTGACAGTACTTTTATGTAAAGTACCATTGTAAGGTTGTGGTCGAGGCACCATAAGAGTTACATACATTTGTATTAAAACACATAGTTTAACTGTGGTCGTATTCTGCACGATAGTTCAACAGTTGTATAAATGAAATTTGTATTTGATTTTTATAGTATGATATCTGGCGACTCAGAATGGGTCGTGTGGACCTATTTTGGGGGCGTCACACAACTGGTGATACAAATGAATATCTTTGGCCCGTAGTGCAAAGATGAATATTTGATTCAAGATGTATATTAAGTGATATTGCAGGGATAAAATATTGATGATGGACTTTTAAAATTTGTAGATGATAGTAGATTTCATTCTCTACTAATCTCTTCTAATGAATTGTTATTTTCGCTGGGAATATTGATCGAAAACTTGTTGTCCATTATATTTTATCTGATTTTTTGAAGGCTAACGATAATTTGTTGTTCATTATCTTAGTCATAATATTCTTTACTGGGCTAGTTGAGCTCACCCTTTTCCTTTTTGTTCCATTTTTCTTCTCAGGAAGTGATAATTTAGCAGGAACTAGCCGAGGTATGGAGTGATGATTCAAGATAGTTGTCACTATTATGTAAAATAGTGCATCAATAATCATAATGAGGACTTTATCTGAGTGTGGATATTGTCTAAAAAAAATATTTGTATTTAAACTCACAGTTTATGTGTTGTCGTATTTGTAAGACAATTGTATTAATGAAGTTGTAGTTGTTTCTGTACCATATATTTGGCGACTTAGAATGGGTGATGTATACCTATTTTGGGGGCGTCACATCCCGGGGTTGTCTCTGGGGCTTGATTTAATTTTTCGGTGTTATCTTTGGGGTTTGAATTAATCTCCCGGGGTTGTCTCCGGGGGTTTGACTTGATCTCCTGGGGCTTGACTTGATGTCCCCGGGGTATGACTTGATCTCTCGGGGTTGTCTCCGAGGTTCGGATTTGATCTCCTAGGGTTGTCTTCGGGGCTTGATTTGATAATTTTGACTTCCGGGGTTGTCTCTAAATGATAAAAGACAATTCTTCCCTCTTGTATGGTTAGTAACAGGAACGTAAATTTGCGAGTGTCTACACTTGTGTCTTCACGAAATATATTTACGTGTACATTCAATTTTATATTAAAAATATACAAAAGATATAAAGGTAAAAATAATATTAGTAGAGGAAGGATAGATAAAATGTTATTGAAAGATAAGAGAAAAATACTTTTACTAATTTTTTTAACCTATATTAAAAGTGAAATTGAATGTATACATTGAAGACCCCAGCTTTTAATAAATAAAACTAAATTTTCTTTATAAATATTATTCTAAGCAGTAAGATGTTAAATTGATAAAAATGTTAAAGTTATGAGTGATATGTGCAAATTATAAGATAATAAGCATGTCGAGGAATATTCATTATGTAGGGGTGTAGTCACTCGAATTTTTTTTCCTAGTACTAACCCTGTAGGATGGCAAAAATATCTTTTACATCTCAAAGACATCCTTGAGAAGTGGTCACAACAACCATCAACCACGAAAACAGTCTCATGGAACATCAAATCAACCTAGAAGATCAACCCTCAAGAAAAACATACTTGGTAGCACTCAAACCCTGGAGAAAGTCCCAAGGGACAGGCAAAAGCCCTCTTAACCCTAGAGACAACCCGAGAGGGCTAAAAGGTAATGTTGACAACACAACATAAACAACAGACATCCAGCTGTAGACATGGTCATCAAAAGCCATCACAACAATCTCGAGTGCAAACTACTCAAGAGACAGCTCAACGGACTGTCTGCAAAGACCTGAAGATGTTATTCTGGTCATGGACCAATCTTCTTGGATTCGAAAAAGGAGCCTAAGACGTTCGATAGCAGTTCTCATGCCAGACTGTAAGATCTCTTCAGATTTGCTTCTATTTCTTGCTCTACTATATATAAGTGCTATATATATTGTAGTTAATATTGCATAGATCTAACTTTTTAACTGTTCATTTGTTGTAAATAGTCAATATTTACGTTGTATTGACTATATCTATACTAGATGTAGCCAGATCTAGCTTTTAATCGGTTCAAAAGTTATAAAACTTGAACTTGGAAGGTGCAATAACTAAGATCTATATAGATCTAGTTTCCTTTCTAGTTTTTGTAAATATTTGGCAACCACGTAACCCTAGATCTATATCTAGAGGAAACATGAAGCTTGTTTACTCGCGTAAAAGGATTTGATCAATAAATCCCTTGTTTAGCGAAGTTTTAAATTATATATATATATATATATATTATGTTTAAATTTATGTCTTGCAAGCTTTTAAATAAATGTCGTGTGAGCCTAAGAACTATAATAGATTGAAGATCTAATCAATGGATTTAGATCTGGTTCTAGTGATGGACTTATATAAATTGTAAATGTCAACTTGCAATTTAGTGTAAATGTAAATTTAGGGCCTTAAAACGGTTATCCGGATTTATGGCTCTAGAATAGTGAAAAACATGTATGTGGTGCTCGGGCTTACTTCGATGGCTTACATGCCCATAAGGAGTCTGATACTTGCAGATAGTAATTTCAATATTATCAAAGATGCTTCGCATCTCAATAAAATTTAATCAAGCCGAATACAGAATAAAATTAGAAGTATTAAAGGGCCTCAATTCCTATTCGTGCAAAAGAGTTTGAAAACCAGATTTCAAAACTGCACTTTCATATCTTGTTTAAAAATAATTTTTTATGTAAATCAAACCCTTTGTACATAGGTTTAAAGAGGCAAAACACTACTTCAAAATAAAGCAATTAAACACCTTTTTAAAGCTCAAATCACACACACATTAAATGCATAGGAAATGAAAAGTAGTGGTAACTGTGTTTCACGGAAGTTGGAGGGTGCCTAACACCTTCCCCTTGCTTAAGTAAACCCCCGAGCTCTATGAATCTCAAGTTTCAAACCAATTAAATAGAGTCACATATTTGGCCATATTACAAAAAATCTTTCAAAACTTGAATGAGTTGATACATCTATTTAAACTCATATCAATTGGCGACTATGTCTAATTTGACCCAATCATTAAAATCAATCTTTTCAAATCGTCGACATGTATATCGATCCTTTTCAAAAAACTCACCCTTTAAGAAAGATAAATAAAATCAACATAGCAAAACATAAAGGGTAGGAAATAAATAATAGGAAAATCGAATTTCTCGGAATTGACATGTGGCGACTCTGTTGGGGATAGTAGAGGGCTTAAGCCGCATTTTAATCTTTTCAGTTCCTTTTTATCTGCATATGTGTGAATGTTGTCTTAACATTGAATGGATGTGAATGTATGCTTTATTTACAACACTTTATATTAGTGCTTCGCACAATGTCATCATATGCATGTGATAAGGCACGATAAATGTATGTTGTGTGATTCCTCCACCAGGAGGCAAACTCGTCGGTGACTGATTACTGAACTCAAGAGGAGCATAATCCCACGAGGCTTAGAAAAGGTGCCACTCAGACCTACTCCAATTAAAAGATCAGATTAATTTCTCATCTAGTAGATTGCGATGATCTGGGAAGCTTCATCCCGAAAAGCCTGTGAAAGTAACCTAAGATAGGTCAGCCTTTGATAAACCAAATGCGAAGGGAAGTCTTTTCATCCCTTTCCTTTCACTTCATGTCAAATTTTAATTCTATGTCAAATATTAAATGTCAATTCCTGTCAAATGTAAATTCCCTGTCAAATATTAAACCTTATCATGCTATCATGTCATCCAAACAAATAACCTTTGTTTTTTAGGAAAACATTAAAAAAAACCTAAAAACTGACACCTTGCACATCATGCATATTATTAGTGTATGTCAGGACTACACTACATACCCTTTTTTGTAGGCAAGATTGGTCCTACCACCAGATCAAAGTCTAAAAAAGGCATAAATCCTATCTTCAGGTATGGCTATAAGTGCCCCACCTAAATCTACTCCTGTATCTATAGAAGAGTTCGAGGGACTTAGAAATCAGATAGCAGAGTTGGCTATCTTACTGAAAGAACAAAGTAAAAATACTCAGGGTCAACAAACACCTATTCAACCAGAGTCCTCTGCACAAGAAGGTAGTCAGGGTACTGACAGAAAGGTTGAAATACAGATACCTAAATTTCAGTCCCGTGAAAAAAACCAACAAAACCCCAAAAATCATCAATCTCAAAGATAACTAAGAAATTAGGGACATTAGAAAGAAATTCTAACAAATGGAAGAAACTATCCGGTCAGTCAAAGGGACTGGAATATAAGGGAGTGTTAATTACTCAGAACTTTGCATCTTTCTAGGGGCTCGTTGTCCAGATAAATTCCAAGTCCCAAATTTTGAAAAATACAACGGGTTAGGAGATCCATAAACCCATTTGAAAGTGTATATTCGAGAACTAGGATCCTATACAGAGGATGAAAAACTGAGAATGCATATGTTTAAAAAAAGTGTAACTGGAGAAGCCAGAGCATGGTATGCTAGACTTAACAACTGCAAAATCCATAACTAGGAAGAGTTGGCTCATGCCTTCCTAAATCAATACAGCTTCCAGTCTCAAATGGTTCCTGATAGGTATCAAGTGACCAAAGTAAAAAAGTAGAATACTGAGTCTTTTCGGGAATATGCACAAAGATGGAGACGTATGGCAACACAAGTCATTCCTCCCATGTCAAAGATTGAAATGGTAATGAAATTCATCGACATACAGGAAGTTCCATATTATGAAAGGGTCCTAGCTGGAATAGGAAAACCATTCTAAAAAATGATTAAATATAGAGAAATGACTGAGATGGGGTTCAAGTTAGGAAAGATTAAAGACCTCATTTCTTTAGAAGAAGTAGCTGAGCACACCCAGACCGGAAATTTCAGGAGTAATCCTAGAAGAACCCATAAGAAAAGGGAAGAAGATGTATCCTATGACGAATGAATTAATTACGTTGTGATTCTAGGGGAAAAATCATTTTAAGGAGGAAATGATGTAATGATCGAGAGTTATATATTTAATTTCAAATATTTATTGAATTAAATAAATATTTTAGTTTATTTATCGGGGTAAATAAATAATTGATGGAATTTGTTGTGGAGTAATTTAATTAAGTGTGTTATGTTAATTAAATTAATGTTAAATTAATTTTATAGCTTGAAGATTTAATTTAATGAGATAATTAAATTAAGTGAATATTGTTAAATAAGTATGTTTTAGTGTAATGGTGATATTTGTATTCTAGTTTAATTTAATAGTTGAATTGGAAAATTAATAATGATTTAATGGAAATTTTAATTATATGTCAAATGATTAATTTGATGTAAGAGTTAAATGAATCGATTAATTAAAAGTGTGACAATTGGATACTATATAATAAGTAAGTCATTAAAATAAATTAAAAGAAGCCTTTTAAGGGCTAGCCAAACAAGGCCTTTGGAGCATGGCTACTGCTGAGCCATGATGCGCTTAACTGATATCCACGTTATACAATACGCATAGTGGGTATATCAGTTATATTATATGTAATATATTTTCATTATGCTTATTTTCTAAGTTAAATCAAGGGTAAATTCTTAATTTCAAGTTTAGTTTGTGTTCTTGAGTTTTCATAAAAAACTTAATTTTGTTGTTTTAATTGATGAGATGTAGTTGGTATATGTAATAGATGGTTTATAATATGTTAGTTGTCTTTCACAATGATTTTGGAGAATCAAAAATCTATGAAAACGTGTTTTTTAATGAAGAACTTGGGTTTTGGTGATATATATGTGATATGTATGATTTTGAAGTCAAAATTGGAGTTTTGGTCGATGATTTGTTTGAGCAGTGGTTGTTTAGGTTGTTAGATGTTTATAATCTTTTATATGTGGTTTGTAAATGGTTTTTGGGGTATTTAATCCATGAAATCATGTTTTACAAAAGAAAATTGAGTTTCTTATAATATGTACAAAAAGAGCTATTTTAGAGTTAAAATTGGTGATTTAATAATGTTAGAATCTGCAAATTGAAAGTGGTTATTGTTAATACATTAAGAAAAGAATAGAATTTAAGTTATATGAACTGATTTGGTTAAGAATTGAAGCTGTAGTGAAATGATTCGCTAAATATGTTGAATATGAGTTTTAAGTATGAACATGGTTTTAAATCCTTTGATTTTTGGTGCTTAAGTTGTTTTGTTAGTTATAATCAATACGTGCATGCTTGGTGTTGTCTCTGTGAGATTTTTAATTTTCTGGTATGCTTAATTTAGAGTTTGGATGTTGAAAGTCGAGTTTTTGGCCAGAGAAACATGTTGTCTATGAGTTTCAGAATTGAAATCTGGGAACCTTCGCCCGGCGAAGTTCTTAGTATTTATTTTTCTCCTCGGCAACCTTTTCCCAATACAAAATCTCGCCCCAACGAGAAGTACAGACTTGGAGCTATTTTGTTTTGTGTTGATTTTAGACCATAACATGATGAGTTAACCTAACCTAATGAACTTGGGAATGTTTTAGAGATATAATAAGATGCTATATTAGATTGTTAACTTATATTTGATGATTTTAAGTGTTGATTCAAAAAGTCGTATAAGAGCTAAAATTGATGTTCATGAGTGGATGTAATGTTGTTAAAACTTAAGATTTTAGATTTTAGATTTGTAATATATGATTGTTGTTAATGATCAGAACTTAAACTAAGTTAATAAGTTTAGTGAAAGTGAGAACTAAAGTCTGACTAATAGACATTGTGATTCTAATGAAATATGTAGGAATATTGACAAACGTGATAGTAATTGTTTAATCTACGCATGAGGTAAGTTTTTTATCCCGAACTTTTTATCGTTACATGCGTTTCTTATCTCTAATCTTTTATTGAGCGAGTTCCTAACTCTTGTATATTGTTATTTAAAGCCTAAATCATTCAAGTTCATTATTTCAAATGATATTTGCTAATTCTTTTGGAAGTAATAATTTGGATATACAATGATTATTCAATTGTATATTGTTGTTATTCAATCTTTAATTCTAGATATCATTGTTCAAACATATATTGTTGTATCAAACTATTAATGGCTAGTGAGCCTTATTGATTCGACTAGTCCATAGCTGATTAGCGTTCTAAAATTCTAGAACTTTTATTAAAGTTATTCCATAACAAACTTCCTTTGGTACAGATTCTAATGTCAAAGCTGAGAAGAACAACCCTGTTATAGGGGATTATATTACGCGATAGCGTTAAGTTGTTTGTTCACAGTACATGGTACAAAGGGCTTATCCCCCTTAGTACGACAAGGAAGGTCCATATAGCGTAACAATTGTTAAAAGTTTAAGTAGAAATACTTAACAACCTAGGTCATAGTTCATGATCTTGTGACCCTCAGAGTACTTTTGATCTAATTTTATATTCTTAATTCAAAAGTCGAATGTCTTATTGAACTTTTTTGTTCTTGTTCATCATTGACAACAAAGGTTATAGTATTTAATTAAATTTATTCATATACTATTGTTATACATTGTTATTCTAGTGAGCATTTGTTTTGCTCACTCTTACAAATAAAATATTGCAGCAAAAGTGGAAAGATCTGACGAGCCATCCACTAGTAAGAGCAAAGGCAAGATGAACAAGTTATGAAGACTTGTTTAGTTTAATTGAAGATGCTATGTAATAAGACTTATTTAAATATGTTATGTTTTCGTATTTGATGTATTAAAAGTTAAAATTCCTGGGATTTATTTGTTTAAGATGTTGTAACCCTTTAATGGAAGTATTTCTATTTAAGTTATGAGTTTCATTTATATCCTTTTATATGGGTAGTTAGACATAAATGTTTTGGACAGTGAACACCAAATCCTATGGGAATGAAGTACCCGGATTTGGGGGTGTGTCAAGTTGGTATCAGAGCTGTAGGTTATGAACCTTAGGTGGAGAAAACCTTAGGAAGTAACCTTATAGGAGTTCGAAAACATAGTGGTGATAAAACTCTTATCGAGTTCTAAGGAATGTATTAAGCAAATTCATTAAAGATAAAATAATAAAGACTTTATATGCTTATGTATTAATAACCTATGTGCTCGCTTCAAATAGTAATTAAAAATTAAATCTTTTTTATTAAGATGACTAACGTTGGAGGACGTAGTTAGGCTAGGGAGGAGGAGCCCCGAGATATCCATACCATTTGGGAGCAGCTAGTGCTGAGGAAACCATCCCCATTGGTCACAGTTTTTGGTTAGGAGCATGAGCCCGAGTTTGAGCTAGAGGAGTTGCAGGATGACGAGGACGAGGAGGAGGACCCTGAGGAGATAGCGGTAGAGGATGAGGAAGAGGATCCCGAAGAGTTTCCACTGAACTCTATTACAGTTGAGATGTATGATGAGCTATATAATTTCACGAAAGTCGGGGGGTGCTTAACACCTTCCCCCACTTAATCAAGCCCCCAAACTCTATGAATGTTAGTTTCCAAGGCCTGTTAAACAGAGTCCAATAATTGGGCCTTTTCACAATTTTTTTCAAAATTCGGTTGAGTTGGTACAACTATTTCACTACTACCAAATGTCGACTCTGACCTTTCAAACGAAATTCAACACGTATAAAACATAAAGGGTAAGAAAGACTAAAAGAGGAATTCCAAAAAGGAAAATTTTCTCGATGTCGATAGGTGGTGACTCTACTGGGACAGTAGAGGGCTTAAGCCGCATTTCAAACTTTTTAAATTCCCTTTTCTTGCATGTGTGAATGTTGTCTTTACATTAAATGGATGATCTATTTACTACACTATTAGTGCCTCGCATAATCTCTCCATTATGTATTAGTGCCTTGAACAATGTCATCATTTCATATGGTGAGACACGATGTATGTGAATGTATGTTATGTGATTTCTCCACCAGGAGGCGAACCCATCGATGTTTGATTCCTGGACTCAACAGAAAATAATCCCACGAGGCTCAAGAAAGGCACCACTCAGATCTGCTCCAATTGAAAGATCAGATTAACTTTCCATCTAGTAAATTGCTATGATCTGGGGACCTTCATGCCGAAAAGCCATGAGAGTAGCCTAAGATAGGTCAGCATCTAATAAATCAAATGCGAAGGGGAGTCTCTTCATGCCTTTCCCTTTTAATTCCATGTAAATTCTGATTCAGTGTAAATTACGATTCCATGTAAATATAAAAGAAATATGTAAATATAAATTCCATTCCCTATTAAAACCTATCATACTATCTTGTCATCAAAACAACTAACATCTATTTTGTAGGAAAACATTAAAAAAACCTAAAATAGACACATTGCATAGCATGTAGACTATTAGTGTTTATCAAGACTAAACTACATAATCTTTTTGTAGGGAAACAATTGGTCCCGTTACATGTTCAAAGTCTAAAAAGGCACTAAGCCTACCTTTAGACATGGGTGCAAGTGCCCAACGTGAATCTACTCCTGTTTATAGAGAGGAGTTCGAGGGACTAAGAAACCAGATAACAGAATTAGCTATCTTTTTGAAAGAACAAAACAAAAGGACTCTGGGTCAACAAATACTCACTGAAACAGAAACCTCTGCATAAGGAGGAAGCCAAGATACTAACAAAAAAGAAAAGGAAGTACAGATATTTGATCCTCAAATTCATGAAAAACCCAACAAAACTCTTAAAATCACTAATCTTAAAGAAGTTTGGGAAACTAGTGATATTCAGAAAAAAGTTCAATAAATGGAAGAAACAATCATGTCAATCAAAGGGACTGGAGCATATAGAAGCATGACTTACTTAGACATCCGTATCTTTCTAAGGGCTGGCTATCCAGATAAGTTTAAAACTCTGGATTTTGAGAAATATGACGGATTAGGAGATCCTTACACTCATTTAAAAGTGTTCATTGGAGAACTCAGATCTTATGCCGAAGATAAGAAATTGAGAATGCAGTTATTTCAAAAGAGTCTAACTGGAGAGGCCAGAGCATGGCATGCCAGATTAGACAATTCCAAAATCCATAGCTGGGAAGAACTAGCCCATGCTTTTCTAAACCAATACAATTTCCAATCACAAATGGCTCTAGATAGATATCAAATTACCAAAATTAAAAAGCAGAATACCGAGTTATTCAGAGAATATGCCCAAAGATGGAGATGTCTAGCTGCCCAAGTAAAATCATCAATGATAGAAACTGAGATGGTAATGACCTTCATTGACATACAAGAAGCTCTATTCTATGAGAGGGTCCTGACAGACATAGGAAAACCAATCTCAAAAATGATAAAACACGGAGAAATGGCTAAGATGGGGTTAAAGTCTGGAAAGATTAAAGACTTTATATCTTTAGAAGTCGTGGTCGAGCACATTCAAGCTAGAAATTTTGGGAGTAACCCTCGGAGGGTTGATAAAAAGAAGAAGAGGATGTATCCTTGGTATTGCAAGGACAAACTTAGAGAGGTAATCAAAACTTGTCCATTCAAAGAAAATATTATTCCCTTTTTCAAGCACCTGCACAATCCTCGAATCATGCATTGAAAAAAGTTGGAGAGGTTAAACATCCGAGAATTTTCACACCCTTATGGAACTCATTGGAAAATATACTGAAGCTTCTGACAACTCAAAAGAAAATTGTCCAGCTCCTCCCTCCAGCCATTCCAAGTGGAAGGAATTTTGATACAAGCAAGAAATGTGCTTATCATTCTAGAGCTCCAGGTTATTATATCCAAGATTGATGGTTTCTTAAAGATAAAATCTGGGATCTGATAGATAATGTGGAAATTGTGGTGACTAACCAAGAGCAACCACATGTGAAAAATAACCCTCAGCCTCAACACAAGGAAAAAAATGTCAATATTATCAGTATATGAAGTGGAGAAAGTTCCAATTACCACAAATATGTAGGCAATTTTCCCCAAACCAGCACAGATAATTTTAATAAATGGGATTATTTAGAATTCTGATTTATGATAGATTGAGAAATGAAGTTTATTGTAGGCACTCAAAATTTTGCATTCCTGTTACTAACCTTATAGGAGGGCAAAATCATCTTCCAAAGATAACTTTGGAAGTCAAATCAGCCCAACCCCAGAGACAACCCCGGGACACTCAGTTTTCAATCTTAGAGACAACCCTGAGATACGCAGTTTCAACTCCGGAGATAACCCCGGGATACTCAGTTCAAACCTCGGAGACAACCCCGAGGGATGCAGTTCTAGTTCTGGAGATAACCCCCGAAAAGTCAGTTTTAACCTCGGAGATAACCCCGATGCACTCAGTTTCAACCCCGGAGATAACCCCGGGAGTTCAAGCACACCTTAGAGATAACCCTGAGGACTTTCAAAGATTTACAAAGACCTGATCTCGGAGATAACCCCGAGCAACGATCACTACATCTCAAGCAGAGGTGGAGATAACCCCGAGGAGGTAAATTGTCATTATACCACCTCGATACTACATTCACGTCATCTCCGCATCTTTCAAACCCACACTGCACACAGAAGTGTCCCGCAAGAACCATAACTCCAATCCCGAGTGACTACTACACAAGACAACACACCGGATAGGTACATAATGCCTTAATCGGATGCCCAGATTGATAGTTATGAAGGTTTGAGCGGACATCGCGTAGCCAAAGTGCAAGTACTTCGAGAAGACAGGACCCGCAAGGCCCGGGGCAACCCGCGACTGCCGCAGGTAGACCCATGGCCATCCGGTCTACAAATATGGGCACTTGGTTGCTCATTTCCAAAAAAATAGAAAAAAGAAAGAAAACTTTGTCCATTTCAGTCTGTACACACTTCTATAGTGCTCCAAATTACGTGATTCTTTTTTCAAAACACTTACAAGCTCATCTTTTACAACATACTGAAAGTTAACCGGTGGAAACCGAGTTTTCAGGTGTCAAAAGCTATCTAAAGTCTTCTTGGCAGGCCACTACAAGATATTTTAGATTTTAAAGCTTTTTCTCACTTCTATACATACATATCTACTAACGTTGAGAGTCGCGTTGTATGGGTATGTCCAGATCGTCAATCCGTGACTTTTTATTACTTATATATATATATATATATGTGTGTGTGTGTGTGTGTACAACTTATATATATATATATATAAAATTGTTATTCAACCTGCGGGCTAGATTTGCTTAAATCTGGCTATTTCTCACTTTGATTGGTTCATGGTGACTAAACTGGAACCGTTGAAGCTGGAATGGTTTAGATTTATTCAAATCTAGTTTGTTTTCTAGCTTTTGTATATATTTCTTTCACATGTGAGCCTAGGAATCATGTGATCATAGATTCAGCTCCTGAATCTAGATTTGGTTCCCGAGATGGACATTTTCAGCTGCATCCAGCTTGTAAATTATATACGGTGATTGAATTTCCTTAGATGGCTCTCATGCTCATAAGGTGTTCGGTACTTCTATATATCTTATTTTCTCGAAGATGCTTCGCATCTCAAAAATAAAAGCAATTAAGTCGAACACATAATAAAATGGAAGTATCAAAGGTTAATTACTATTGAGCACAAGGGTTTGAAAAACCTGTTTTACAAAATATCACTACTATATCTTGTTAAAATTTAACTTTTATACAAAAGGTCAAATCCTTTGTATATAGGTGCAAACGTGGCATAGCACTACTTCAAAATAACTGCACATAGACCTAACTCACACACACACACACATTCACATATAAAAGTTTTAATGAAAAGTGGCGGTAATAGTGTTATCATGGAAGTCGGGGGATGCCTAACACCTTCCCTTCGCTTAATCAAGCCCCCGGCCCCTAACGAATTTTAGTTTTGCAGACCAGTTAAATAGTGTCACATCACTAGATCTTTGTGCAAACCATTTCTCGGTTGAGTTAGTGCAACCATTTTAAAATAACCAATTGGCGACTCTTACAGTCAAATCGTCGACATATATAAGTCGGACCTTTTCAAACTTGTTTTTTTAAAGAAATCTCACCTAACATGAGAACACCAAAAGAAAAGAATAGAAAGGGACAAATAAAAATCCCGACGTCGACAGGTGACGACTCTGCTGGGGACACCAGTAAGAGGGCTTAAGTCGCTATCAAAGCTTTTCAAAACTTTTATCTCCTTATGTGTGGATGCTGCATTTACATTTGAATGAATGTGTACTAATGCTTTACTTAGTGCTTTGCACCATATCTGCCTGTGATATTAGTGCTTTGTACATGTCATCATTTCCATACAGTGAGACACAATGTATGTGAATGTATGTTGTGTGGTCCCTCCACCAGGAGGCTATCCCGTCGGTGTTTGATTACTGGAATCGTAGGGAGACTAATTCCACGAGGCTCAAGAAAGGAACCACCCAGATTCGTTCTATTTGAACGATCAGACTAACTTCCCATCGTGTAAATTGTGATGATATGGGGACCTTCATGCCGAAAAGCCACGAGAGTAGCCTAAGATAAATCAACTTCTGATAAACCAAATGCGAAGGGAAGTCTCTTCATACTTTCCCATTTTAAATACTTATAATTTCATTTCCATGTTAATCTCAATGTAATGGAAAATATAATGCAATATGTGAACATGCATATTAAAAACTGTCATGCTATCCTTTCATTAAAACAGGTGACATCCATTTTGCAGGATAATACTCCTAAAAAATGGACACATTACATAGCATGTAACATTTCCATGTTTCCCAGATTAAACTACATAAGTCTTTTTGTAGGGAAGCGATTGGTCCTGTTACCCGTTCAAAGTCCAAAAAGGCATTAAGCCTACAGCCAGACACGACTACAAGTGCCCAGCCTAATCCTACTCATGTCTCTCACGAGGAGTTCGAAGGGTTAAGCAATAAAATAACTGAGTTGGCTGTTCTGCTCAAAGAATTACATAAATCAAATCAGGGTCCACAAATACCCATCCACACAGAAAAGTTCCAACACCTGAGGCTCACACCGATAAGATAAACAAAACCCCTAAAATCACCCATCTTAAAGAAGATCAAGACACCTGTGATATTTGGAAGAAGGTTCTATAAATGGAAGAGACCATTTCATCCATCAAAGGGATTGGAACACACAGAAGTGTTTCATATTCAGACTTTTGCATCTTGCCCAAGGTTCATTATCCGGAGAAATTCAAGACTCCCAATTTTGAGAAATATGATGGATTGGAGATCCTTATACCCACTTAAAAGTGTTCATTGGAGAGCTCGAATCCTATGCCGAGAATGAAAAGCTTAGAATGCAACTATTTCAGAAAGTCTGACAGGAGAAGCAAGAGCATGGTACACTAGATTGGATAACTCCAAAATTCACAGCTAGGAGGAGTTAGTCCATGCTTTCCTCAGTCAATACAGCTTTCAAACTCAAATGGCTCGAGACCGGTATCAAATAATCATGGTTAAGAAACAAGTCAATGAGTTATTCAGAGAGTATACCCAGAGATGGAGGCGTCTGGCTGCTCAAGTTATCCCATCCATGATAGAGTCTGAAATGGAGATGACCTTCATAGATATTCAAGAAGCTCCATTTTATTAGAGGGTCCTAGCTAGAATAGGAAAGTCATTCTCAGAAATGATTAAGTACGGAGAAATGGCAGAAATGGGATTGAAATCTGGAAGATTCAAGACCTAGGCACTTTAAAAGCCGTAGTTGAGCACATCCAATCTGGAAGTTATGGGAGCAATCCCCGGAGGGTCCATAAAAAGAAAGAAGAGGATGTTTCCTTGATACTATAAGGACAAAAAGGCAATCAAAACTTTCCTATTTAGAGGAAAAACTATTCCCCTTCCCAAGCACATTCTTCAAATCCTCCCTTGCCAAAGAGTAGAGAGATTAGACGTTCAAGAGTGTTCATACCCTTAGGGGACTCACTTAAAAATTTTCTCAAACTTTTGACAGCTCAGAAGAAAATCACTCATCGCCTTCCACCATCCAACTCGAGTGGAAAGGGTTTCAATACAAGCAAGAAGTGTGCTTACCATGCTCGAGCTACAGGCCATAACACTCAGGATTGTTGGGCCCTTAAGCATAAGATCTAAGACATAATTGATAATGGTGAGATCGTGGTGACAAAGCCCGACCAACCACATGTTCAAGACAACCCTCTCCCTCAACACAAGGAAAAGGAGGTTAACATGATCAACATGGGCAGTGGAGAGAGCTCCAAGTACCTCAGATATATGGGTGGTTCATCCCAAATCAGCAAGGATAATTCTGACAAATGGGATTATTCAGAGTTCCAGTTCATGATGGAACGAGAGTTAAAGTCTCTTAGCGAACAAGTCAATCAACTGGCAGAAATGGTGATTTGTAATGCCCCAGAAAATTTGGATTTTTGAGAATTAAATTTTTATTTTAATTATGTGGATTAAATAAATTTAATTAATTATTTATGGGAGTAAGCTAATTGAAGATTTTTCTATGACCTAGACATATCGGAATGTCGTAGTATTTTGGCTATGTGGTAGAATTAAAGTGTTTGAATTTCCAAGACGAAAACAAAAGCTTTCTAAGAAATTTTTCGAAAAACACTATTCACGCATTTCTGCTCGGGAATTATTTTTAAACTTCCAAGAAATACGTAATGATAGAATATCAAGGTGAGATAGAATATCCAATAATATTTTAGTTATGGTAAATGCAATATTTCGCCTGCGGACTTAAAACCTAACGGTTAGAGAAAGTGAGTTCCGAGAAGGAATTTAAATCCGTATAATGAATTAAAAGCAATAATCGTATAATACGTATGTATTGTATGATGTAATGAATACAAGTATAATACGAGGTATTATACGAGTATTTATGAATGATGGAATGTCGTATATTAAATAAGTATACGAGTTGGAATACGAGAATTATACGTAGATTATACGTTATAAGGCTCTAAGCTAAATGTAATGAACTTGTAGGAATGTGTAGGAGATTGTAATGACTAATTGGGATAATAATAAAGCCCAATGCGAATTAATGTTAAAGCCCAAAGAATTGTTAATGTAAGCCCAATGTATAAGTTAGGTTAATTAAACCTTAAGCCCAAAGTAAGAATCCAATGGATTAGGAGGTTCCATGGGGCAACCCATGATCATATGGGTTAATTGGTGATCAAGAACTTTGTATGATGAGCAAGTAGACTTAAGGGTTAAGCAAAGGATAAGTTAAGTAACTTAAAGGCTAAGTAAAGTGCTTATGTGTGACGAACAAGCAAAGTGCTTATATGTGATGATTAAGTAAACTTAATGGCTAAGTGTTGTGATGGCCAAGTAATTAATTTGATGAGCAAACAAAGGATATGCTATGTGCTAAGCAAGTATACTTAAGAGCTAAGTAAGTGTGGTGGCCAAGTTTACTTAATAGCTAGGTAATGAATAGTAAGGAGGTGATTAAGGAGGTGGAGTGGCTTTATGACCAAACTACCTTAACCAAGCAAGTCCTATAAATAGCAAGCTTTGGATTTCATTTATTCCTTGTTCAAAAACACCAACAAGTTGAGAGCTTATTGGTTAAAGAGAATAAGTGAGAATAAGTTAGAAAAACTAGAAAGCTAGTCTTCATAATTTAAGAAGTAAGAAGGAGAACAAGGATTAATCAAGTGATCTTCATAGGTAAGAACTTAAACCATGAATCTCTTTCTCTTCCATTGGTAGGGAGATGGGTAGTGGTAGAACATGTATGCTAAGGAATTATAGGAATGAGTAATCAAAGAGCTTAAGTCTTAATAAGCCGTATAAGTCATGAATAAGCTATTCATAATCACATAAGTTATTAAACAAGGAAGAACTTGTAGGAACTTATTTTATGTTGAAATAATAAGGTTGTATGATAATTAGAAGTAAGGATGATGGTTAAAAGATTTAATCTATGATAAGTCATGCAAAGTGAATTCATAAGTAGTTCATACTTTTATAAATTATAAACTCACAAGAAACAAGTAATAACTTATCATGTTTATGAGTTAATGAAGTATGTATGTCTAGATGTTAGTATGATGGATTGAATCCATTTGAAACGATGAACAAATCATAAGAAATGAAGTTAAGGCGGAATTCACGAGTTTGGACGATAATCGTTAATTCTATGAAAATCTCAGAATGGAAGTCGAATTTTGATATTGAGCTTGGAAACATTAGTTTTCAATGGAGACAAGTCATATTTGGCATTATAGAGTTGCGGACTCAAAAATGACTGAATTCCAACTTAGAACGAAGAAACAAGCGTTGAACGTTCACGAACGTTTATCGTTTTCGTTAAAAATGAACTAATAGGTGAATTGTTAGCAAACAAAGTCAAATAGATAAAAATTTTGCATGAACGCGTAGAGTATGTAATTTGTGAACCGTAGGCTTTTGAACGAGCCAATTCGGACTTATAACGAAGAAGTTATGCGTCCGGGAATCTCACAAAAATAAAAATCTGTCAAATTTTTCTGAGGCACAGAGTCCGCGCCGCAGCGCGACTCAAGGCACAAAGGCCCGCACCGCAGCGCGAGGCTAAGATAGGGTACATTGCTAATTGGCGCCACAGCGCGGCCATAACAAAGGAGACTCATGCCAGTAGCCTTGAGTCCGGAAGCATGCACCTTCGCTAAGTCATCCATGTGCGTGACATAAAGAAGAAATAAATCTCTGGCCATGCAGCTTTCCAAACTTTAGGGATTTCATAGAGATGAATGATTATGAAGATAAAAGGAAAGACAAATGATGTAACGCAACCTTAACAAACATAAGGTGGCATTATTAAGATATTGTTAAACCTTAAGTATGATCACTTAGGGTTGAAGATAAGTAATTGAACGTGAACGATATGCAGTAAGTGTATGTAACCAATGACGATCAAGTTTTGATTAATAACGTAAGAAAATTAGTAAGTCGTGAGGAAGGATGATTAACTCGAAACGAGTTATATTAATAAAGTAAATCCAAGTAAGACATAGAAGAGAAAGAAGTTGGTAAGAATGATGTAAGTTATAATGATAAGCCGGAACCAATAAATAACAAATCTAATACATGATTATATTAAGAAGAAGGGTAAGATTCATTAGGAACCATGTATGTTCATTCATGACCTAATGTGGTATGTTATGTGGTTATGTGTTGTAGAGACCGTAAAGACCGAAAGGAAATGTTATTATCTTTATGCGCATTTGGCGAAGGCAAGTTTTTCTTAAACACTTGTCTAACCTTCGTGTTAACCAAGTTTTCTGTGATTCATGCTATGAGATGCATGAACTGTTTTACTAAAGAGTCGATGCCAGTTTTACCTCGGCTAGACTAATCTTGAAGAGTTGATTGATTTATTTACAAGTCTTTCAAATATAGAATTGTTAACGATATCTACGCGCCAATTGTTTGATGCAGATTCAAGGTAAGCCCGAGTATGAATAAACAAATGTATTTTTCATCGATTATTCGATGGGCACGCCGAGGTTGCCAAAACTTAAACGTCATCGTTTGATGGATGTAGTGTTGATCAACATAGAGTACTATGGGTCGATCACCCGTAGTGCTCGTAAGATGTCTTAGGACTTAGGGACTTAGTGTCGGGTTGTCCTTTTCAAAGAAATTATGAAATGCTCATGGTCTTGAGCGAGAATTGATGTTTCTTGAATATTGTTATTGTAAAACATTTTGAAGGAAAAGGAATGCTATTTTGAATTATGGATAGTACTTCATAACTATTATCCAGTTATTGAAGATATACGATTCCTATGTTTCAAGCATGTTGTTTAAAAGAAATTCTTGTACTTCTTTGAGCTTGTTATGCTCACTCTTGCTTGAACCATATGAATACATTTAGGGCCAAACAAACCGAGGGATCTGACAAGGATAGAGGAAAGACGAAGCTGAACGATTAGTTGTATATTTTATAGAATGATGAACAAAGAATGTAATGGTTTTAGAACCTGGGAGTGGGATGTAATATTATTAATGCAATAAGAATGTCGTTGATACACACATTTTGATGTCGTTTTAATAGAATGAATGTACAGTTATGAGTACCGTGTAGCACCATCTGTCGGGTTGGAAGATACCCAGATTTGGGGGCGTCACATGATTCATCAACACCAAGTCTCACGTCAGTTGTTCAGTTAGGAGCATGCCAACCTCCTTTCTCTTATCACAAATACTCCACCACTTATTCACGAAAGTGAAACACTGGAGGAAAAGTTCACAAGAAAAGCAAAAGCTAATACCCGTTGGGACTTTGCCAACAAAAGGGAATTCACCTATTTAGGCCAACCGATGGAAGAAATATTGCAGATGATGATCAATGAGGAAAAAATCACAACACTGCCACCCCCACTCAATCCATGCTCCAAGAGATTTGACGCTACCAGAGTATGTCAATACCACTCCTACTCTCGTGGTTACAATACTGAGAAATGCTGGGCACTACACCATCTTATTCAGAACACGATGATTGTGGGTGATCTACAAGCTGGCGAGCGATAATGACGTGTGTCATTTGAGATTAGAGACACATTTCCTCCATGATGGAAGGAAGTTATAGCAGTTATATCCTCTGAGGAAGATTTGGTTGCCACGCCACTTACAATTCAACAATTCAGCTCAAAGGAGTTGAAAATCCATTAAAAGTTGTAGACACTCAAAATTTTCTGCACACCTGTTACTAACATTGCAGGAGGGGCGATTCGTCTTCGAGATAACCACGGAAGGCGGCTCCATCCATTCCGGATACCACCAGAAGTTCAGTCTCAACCCCAGAACACACACTGGGATTATCAGTTCCAAACTCGAAGATAACCTCGAGTTTCATCCTTGGAGATAACCCCAAGGAATGCCGTTGTTGTTCCTGTGATAACCCCATAAATGCTTGTTTTAAATGCATACAATCAGCTTCAACCTCGGAACTCCCGTCGAGATAACCTTGAGCAACGTCGTCATCTTGCCACCTCAAAGACCCGGAGCTAACACCGGGAAGAGAGGCACACTTAAAGATGACCCTGCGGAATTCAAACACTTGCAGCATTCCAATCTCAGAGATAACCCTGAGCAACGTCTGCTTTATCGGCCCAAACCAGAGATAACCCCGGTGAGAGGAAAAATCGTCATCTTGCCACCTCAACCCCACATTGCACCATCTCAGCATCTCATACATACATTTCTACAAGCAATGTCCCACATGAGCCGAGAAATTAAAATCCCGAGTGATTATTATGTAGGGCAGCACACCGGATATAATTTGAAGCTTGAAGACCATGGGCATGGTCCCCTCTTCCTGACTTTGTACAACCTCTAATCCCATGTCATTGCATAACTCTCGACAAAAGTGGTCCGAGAAAGGTCTTATAGAACATCATTCAGATGCTCGAATTGAAGTTCTATAAGTTCGAGCGGACATCACAGTGCACGGTGCATGAACTTTGAGACGGCGGGACCCGCGGAGCCCGGGGCACCTGCGGCCACCAGTTCTATAAATATAGAGCTTGGGGTGACCATATTCAAAGAGGAAAAGGCGAGGAAGCCCTGTCAAATTTGTTCTGTACACACCCTATATTTAATGATTTCTCATTTTAAACACATGTTAGCTCACATATAGCTATATTTTTACTGGCGGGAGCTGAGTGTTCATCAAATTATAGTCATAGAAGTCTTCTTTAGCAGCCCACTGTAAGCCTTCTTACACATTATAAAGTCTTTCTCTTCATCTTCACGCACACTATTCTTCACATTGAGAGTCATGTTGTGTGTGTATGCCCAGACTTCGATATGTGGTTTTCATTTCTGTCTGTATATATATACTTATATATGTATATATTTATATATATGGACTAACATTATCGAGTTATGCCTCGATTGAGCATGAACTTATATGCGGAGCGTTTACTTGCTATATATATATATACTATATATATATAACCGTTGTCGAATTATGTCCAGATGAGCACGGATTTTATATCCGGGCGTTTCTTATATATATATATATATTTACATTTCTGTCAGGCCTGGAGTTTACTTCGTGGCCTTTTATTGCTTTATTTACATTCCGTCCCGCCTGGAGTTTACATCGTGGCGGTTGATCATTTTTACTGCTTTCTTTAGATTTAGTCCTGCCTGGAGTTTACTTCGTGGCGGTTGATTGCATTTATTACTTTATTTACATTTTTGATCCCCCATGGAGATGCTTCGTGGTGGTTGATCATGTCTGTATATATATATTTACCGCTTTTATATATTTACATTTTCGATCCCCCATGGAGGTGCTTCGTGGTGGTTGATCATGTCTCAGTATATATATATATATATATATATATCTGATTTTATATATATAATCGCTATCGCTTTTCATATAAACTACGGCATCATGTGAGCCTAGGAATCATGTGATCACAGATTTAGTCCATCGAATCTAGATTCGGTTCCGTGATGGACATTTTCAATTTATGGCGACTTTGTAAATTATTCACGGTGTTTGAATTTCCCTAGATGACTTTCATGCCCATAAGGAGTTTCACACTACTATATATTATTTTCTCGAAGATGCTTCACATCTCGAAAAATAAAAGCAAACAAGCCAAACATTTAATAATAAAATGGAAGCATGAAAAGGTCTCAATTACTATTGAGCCTGAGTTTGAAAAACCTCTTTTACAAAACTTCACTGCTATATCATGTTTAAAACTGAATTTTTATATAAATTCAAACCCTTTGTATATAGGTGCGAACAAGGCCTCGCACTACTTCCAAATAAATTGCACATTGATCCACACACACACACACACACACACACATTCATATAATAGTTTCTTGAAAAGTGGTGGTCACCATGTTAACACGGATGTTGGGGGGTGCCTAACACCTTCCCTCCACGTAATCAAGCCCCCGAACCCAAATGAATCTCAGTTTCATAGACCCGTTTAGTAGTGTCACATCACTGGTTCAATGTTTAAACCTTTTCTCGGTTCCGTTGGTGCAACTAGTTAAAAACACCAACTGGCGACTCTTATAGTCAAATCGTCGATATATACATGTCGGATCTTTTTCACTTGTTTTTTCAAACAAATATCACATAACATGAGAACACTAAAGAACAAGAGCAGAAAAGGGACAAATAAAAATCCCGACGTCGATATGTGGCGACTCTAGTATGCGGCTCATACATGAGCGCCCTCTACTTGTCAAGAAGATCCTAAGAACAGGGCATTACAGGATCTCTCTCAAGGCTGACTGTGATGACCACGTCTAGAGATGTTACCAATGCCAAATTCATGGGAATGCTATCCATGCCCCTCCAAGGGAGCTCCACAACATGAGTTCACCCTAGCCCTTCTCAATGTTAGGAATGGACGTGATTGGGCCCATCGAGCCCAAAGCCAGCAATGGTCATTGTTTTATCTTCACCATAATCGACTACTTCATCAAATGGAAAGAAGCAGCCTCCTCCCCCAAGATTACTAAAGAAGTGATCATTGGTTTCATCAGAAATAATGCATTTGTCGATATGGACAACCAAAGGTGATTTGTATCAGACATTGCCAAAAACCTCAACAACTAAATGATGGAGGAGTTATGCAGTAAATTCCACATTAAACATCTTAACTCCGTCATCTATCATCCAAAGATGAATGGTGCTATTGAAGCGGCTAATAAGAATATCAAAAAGATCATGAAAAAGATGTCTGCCAATCACAAAGGATGGCTCGACCTATTGCCTCTGACTCTATTAGCCTACAGAACATCAATCGGCACTTCCACTAGGGAAACCCTCTACTTATTAACATATGGAATTGAAACAGTGCTCCCCATAGAGGTAGAAATGGAATCCCTCAGAGTGTTAATAGACGCTTAGCTGGATGAAGACCAATGGTTACAAGATCGGTACCACCAATTATCTCTGATAGATGAAAGGCAGGTCGCAACCATCTTCCATGGTCAGTTATACCAACAGCAGATCGCTCGATCCTACAACAAAAAAGTTCAGCTACAACAGTTCAAGCAACATGACTTGGTCATAAAGAAGGTTCTTGATAACCAATATCAATCTAAAGGAAAATTCACCCCAAACTGGGAAGGCCCATTTGTTGTCAAGGAGGTATTGACAGGAGAAGCCCTCAGATTACAAAAGATTGATGGCGAGGAATTTCCCCAACTCATCAACTCGGACACCATGAAACGGTACTATATCTGAAGTTGCCTGCAAACCAGCATCCTGGTTCTAGATCATCAGATCCATTAGTTAATTCAGGTTTTTAAAACCTTTCTCACTACATACAAAACATTACCACTTCAATTTGTCCTGCTAAGGATCACACCTCACCACTTCAGTTTGTCTCGCCAGGGATAAAAGCTTTCACAACTTCAATTTGTCCTGCTAGGGATCAAACTTTTCACAACATCAGTTTGTCCCACTAGGGATAAAACACTTCCTCACAACTTCAGTTTGTCCCATCAGGGGCAAACTACGCAGACCTGATCTCCCCAATACACGAGAGTACGTAGGCAGCCATTTTTATGGTCCGGTCTAACTACAGAAAAAATAAAAAATCTCTACACCCTCTTTACCACCTTCAACTTTGAACCTTTTCGTGCTAGGTTCGAACTACGCAGACCTGATCTACCCTCATCAATGGGAGTACGTAGACAGCCCTTTACGGTGTGATCTTACCCCTACCAAAACATAAAAAATGTTATCAATGGTACTGGGATCATCCTTCAAACCTTCAAACCACACCTCATTGGCTTAGACCGAAGGGATAGAACTACCTGGTCTCCCCACATAAATGGGAGAACCAATGACCATCTAAGCTGCGGTTGAGTCCTTAAAGAGAAACACCAATCTATAAGAGATGGAGCTACCTTGGCTCCCCAATACAAAGGAGTACTGGCGACCATCTATAGGGCGGTTAACCTCAGAGAGGAAAGCTACAATCCTCTCCATGACCACATACAAAACAAACTCAGTCCCAAGACACCAAAGGGTAGGGGAATACAAAGATCAACTATAACAACCCGATATTTTCTATATAAATAAATCAGAAATTTTCACAGATAAATTTTTTTATATATTAAAATAAAAGGCGGGGAATATGTATAAGTCAATGCGTATGTATTTACATGATAAATAAAATATATTTATTACATGAATAATTACAAATAATTTTATTTTAGAATTAATGATCATTATAAATTATAATCTTATAATAAATTAAATTGGTAATAAAATATTTTCTTAATTATCTTCATGTGAATATGAATATATATTATTTAAATAATATATGAAATGATTATAGAATTATTATAATAATTATTTTATTTTATTATATAAATGTATTTTAGATTAGTTAAGTTAATTATTTTTAACATAATGAATAATGCTATATATGCAAGTAAATTAGATATAGAATCCAAACCCTAATTTTAGATTTTGATTAAGGAATGAGAATAATAATATTATATTATTTATATTTCAGTGCTTTAAATATGTAATGTGTGTATAGATTGATTATGGTTGGTCAATTATGGTACAAAAATAGAAAACCTAGTTTTACCGTGCTAAACCCTAATTTGAAACCCAAATTAGAGTACAAGATTGTTTTGTAATTGTGATATCTGATTTATGACATTGATTATAAATATCAGTGCTAATTAGCTAAACCTTAATTATTGAAAACCCTAATTTAATAATTAGAAACCTTAATTACTAACTTAGAACCCTAAGTGCTAAAAATAGAAACCTTAATTTGCTAATCGGTGCCCTAATTGCTAAATTAGCAAGGTTAATTATAATTAGTAAATTCTTAAATTAATTTTCAAGCTTATATAATTAGAAACCTAATCTAATTAAGGAAACCCTAATTTTATTTTTAGAAACTAAATTTTGGTACAAACCCTAATTAGAAATCTTATATATTTTGTGTTAAACCTTAAGGGTTAAACCCTAAGGGTTTGATAAGTTACAAAATTGCCATTAAATTTTTAAGTCAAATGACATTACTACCCTTTTTGGCCATTCTTTATTAGATTATTTGTGGATTTTGCCAAGATATGGTGTAGGTGACCTAATAGATCAGCCATGTGCTAAAAATCTACACATATCAGCCATCTATCACCACCATATACATTGTATACAAGCACTATATAAAGATTGGGATAGACAAAATAATATTGGTTAGCTCATTTTGCACAAACACTCAACCAAAACCCTCTCAACTTCAAACCTCCGAAATTACCTTGCTAGATAAGTTATAAATCAAGCCTCACCACCTTCATTAACAACTCAGAAGCTCAGAATTAGAATTGTTCAAAGTGAGGTATAAAGCTAACCCTATAATTTGATATTGGTAGATATGTTAGATGTTAGTTTTTTGTGTTAAACATGTTGAATATAGTGTTACTAGTTGATCTAGGTTTGTATCTTGTAGATCCATAACATCTAAGCACTCGAAATTAAAGTTTTTGAAAATCTGGAAAAAAATTATTTTGTGTCTGACAGCCGAATGTCAGACCCTATAGATCTTTCTCTGTTTATGTTTTTGGTTGTTTTAAGCTTTGATCTTGTAGTATGATATGAGCTCTTTGAACTGGAACTTTAATAAAGGTATGAACATGAACAGATTTGCAGATATTGATGGTCAAAATTCGTTGATCGGCCATGACTGGGCATTTCTGGGTAACCTAGAAACTATCCAGAAAGGCCTGATAAGATTTTCAAGCGTCTAGATCTATCAGTGTGTTTTTGCTTTGTTGTTGTTGATGTATCTAAGTTGTAGTATGTTGGTTATACTACATGTTTATGCCTTAAAATCTCCTAATCATCAATTGGATTTAATGTAGTGACTGGTAAAAGTAGGCTCGACCACCTATTTTGGTGACTTTCTGGAAAACCCAAAAAAATGAAGAACAAGATTCTGACATGGTTTGACCATGCCAGATCTTGCTCTTGTGTTGTTGTTATAATGATACGATGTTGTTATATTGTACCCTGACATCTGTTATACAAGTTAGAACCACTAGATCCTACAAATCAAGCCCAGAATAGAAACTATAAGGATCAGATGAATGATAATATCGTTCTTGCATGTAGTATTGATCGTCTACAGGCATAACCGGCCGATCACCCCCGTGCTTAAGTAAGCTATGACGGTTTCATGAGATGAAGTTTTGTTTAACCTTTTCGAAAATAGAAAATAATATTCATAGTCAGTCGACTAATCTCCAGTTATAGTCAGTACGTAGTTTCAAAAATTTGATATAGACTTAATATATTGTTATTGTTGGTTCAGCTTACTTCACAATTGTTGATTCATTGTAGAAATGTCGTACAAAGAAAACATTTACTTCTTTCAGCTAATATTTATAATTGCTATTACTTGCTTGGCACTCAAATGCTCATCCTTTCTTAATTTAAATATTTTTAGCTAAGTGTGAACAACCAGAAGGCTCATGCAGAAACTGTGAGGATCCAGAATTTTTCAAATAAATTTATTTTTATTTTTATTATTTAATATTGATATTGATTACCAATATTGTGCTAAGTATCTATGATACAAGTTTAGAGAAGTGGTCAATTTGTGTATTGACTAAGAAATATGAGTAGAGTTGTGCTTAGTAGAGAATAGAAACCCTAACCCTAGATACGGATAGGGATTTGATAGAAAATACAGTTATAATAAATGTAACTGTGAGTATGTGTTTGTATGATATAAAATAAATGATTAATGATTGATCAGATAGGGTACAAACTTAGTTAACCCTAATGAAGGATAAGAAGCCTTAATATGTGATTGATAAACCCTAACATACAGTTAGAAACCCTAATCGAATGTTGGAAAATCCTAATTTTTAATTCAGGAAACCTAAACCCTGATAAACAAATCCTAACTCTAATTAGGGTTATCAATAAGAAGTTGTGAGACTGAATATTATAATAGGTATGTGGATGTAGGATAAATTATATAATTCTATCAGAGAATTTTAATGAGGATTAAAAAACCCTAACCTAGATTATCAAACCCTAATCGGTAAACCTTATTTTAATTTTAAAACCCTAAAATCTAATTAGGGAACCCAAATACTTATTGTCAAAACTTAGGGAGTAAAAATAGTAGGGAAGTATTTGAAATGACTAAAATAACCCTATGGATAATATGGAAATTACTAAAATACCCTTAGTAGGGGTAAAAAGACCAAAATACCCTCGAGCTTATCTTTTAACAAAGATAAATACAAATCTTAGTGACTCATCACCAAGATTTTCCATAATCTAAATCCATAACATAAATGACTAAATTACCCTCAAATTTGAATGGGAAATTACAAAAGTACCCTTAGTGGGTGTGAAATGACAAAAATACCCTTTTACTTACTTTTTAAGTAAAAGATTTGCCAAATCTTTGGTGACTCATCACTTGGTTATTCACATGTGCAAGTAATCCAAGGCTAGCAAGTAAACTAATGGGTAGATACATTCCTTGCATTATTACACTAAACAAAAATCAAATTCTTCACTTTTCTCTCTCATTTCCTCTCTCTTTCCAAGTTGCTAAGAAAAGAAAAACAAAACAAAACAATAGAGAGAGAAAGGGGGCTGCAGATTTTGATAGTTATAGGGAGTCTAGGAGGGGTCTTGGATCTTCATACAACTTAAACTCATAAGCTACTTTGAAGGATCAAGAAGGCTTGCAAGAAGAAAAAGTAAGAAATTGAAAATTTTCAATTTTTGTGCTCTTTTGTTAGATCTTTATGAACCAAGTAACTTTTGTTTTTGATCTTTAAAAACTCATTATTTACATGAGTATTAGTATTTTACATGTGTGTCAAAGTATTTTTGAAAACAAAAGTTAGATCCAAAGTGAGAAAATCAAGTTTGGTACCAAAAGGTTTAAGAAAAAGCTTTTCTTTGTATGCTATAAATATTTTTATGTTAGATTCTTTGGGTTCCAGTGGTAAATGGTTTAAAACATATTAGCATGCTAGATACATGCGTTAAGGGAAAAACCCCTTTGGAATCACTCAAATATGTTAAGAAATGAACAAGTTATGAATTAAATCCCAAACTACCCTAACTGTTGAACACAATCTACTGATCAGTAACTTCTATCCATTTTTTTGGGACCAAAACAGAACCAAAATGGATGTTTGATATATGGAAACTATAGCTCGGGAAAGAATGAATCTAACGATACCTATTGGACCTAAATCTGATTTGTAGATTTTGTTTTATAAGCGTTTCCGTTAAGGACCCCAAATCTGAAAAATAAACCAACTGTTGAAAAAAAAAACTTACTAATCAGTCACTTTGGGCCTCATTTCCGGAACCTAGACTGATTGGAATTTGGTGTTTGATAAATGAAAACTGTATTTCAAGAAGATACAAATCCAATGAGTCTGATTGGTTCTCAATCGGAGTTGTGGATCTCATAATACAAGCGTTTCTATAAAAGACTCCAAAACTAAAAATATTTACAAGGCATGTAATGGTCAGTCGGTAGTGGCCTGTTTTCAGGGTGCTATACTGTGCCAAATGGACTATTTCTTGAGCCTAAAATGTAGCTCGAGAAGTCACGGTTGTAACGATACTAAGTGGGCCCGAATCGGACTTGTAGATTTTCGTCTACAAACGTTTCCGTGGAGGACCCCAACTTTAGACGAAAATTATGGAATAAATAGAAAATAAATATTAGAAATTCATAATAAATTTTTTTAATATAAAAAAATATTATTTTAAGTTATAATAAATAACTTTTAATATTTTGATATGAATAACATTAATATTTTAATATTAATGGTAATTATTTAAAATGATTTTAATACTTTAAAAATCATTTGAAATTATATTAAAGTGTCGAAAATATTTTAAGTTATTCTTTAATGACTTTTAATATTTTGTGATGAATTTCATTAATAAATTAATATTAATGATAATTTTAATAAATATATTAAATAAATTGTGGAAAGTTAGTTTTAATGATTTAAAAATCATATAAAAATAATTTAAGGGTTATAAAAATATTCTAAATTATAAAATATAACTTTTAATATTTTGTCATGAAATATATTAATATTTAATATTAATAGCAATTAATTGATAATGGATTTAAATTTTAAAAATTATTTAAATATGATTTTAGGGTATTAAAAATACTTTGAGATATTATAATTAAATATTAATGATAAAGGAATTGTGTGGTATTTAAATCATATAAATATGATATTAATGATTGAAAAAACATGATAAATAGTAATAATTATTTATAATTTGTTATGAGCTAGGGAAACATAGTTTTAACTGGTGATTAAATTATTTAATATAATTGTGAAGTATTTAGGCAGAATCTTATTGGGATTAAGCTCGATAATTATCCAATTAGGCAATCGGGCTGTCAAAATAGTACCAAACTCAACTCATACTGTAATAGTTTGACTTGAGGTTAGGTCTTATGTGTCTTATAGACCGATATGATTATGTGATAATGTGTTTAGGTTATTTTATAACAGTAATTCACAGTAATACATTGTGATGATATTATTCTAACTTGAGATCAATATTATTAATATTAGGTCTTCAGATGAAGTTAAATAGACTGTGTAGCAATAGTCGACGATACATGCAAGTTTTTCTGCACTTTGTGCAAACCTCATATTTCAAATGCCAGCTTCATTTAAATTATTTTATTAAATAAAAATTTATATTTATCAGTTATGATCTGGTGATATACAGTGTACATGATTTCTATTATTCAAAGGTTATGATTTCTTGTTCAAATATAATCAAGTCATATGAGCTATTGTTACGGAAAAATGCTTTTGATTTGATAGCAAAGCATAGTTTGTGAGAAACCAATTTTGTTTGGTACCAATATATATACTGACAATATTCAGATCGGCAGTAACAGACTGACCGGGGGTCTTGTACCGACATTTATAGCAATGAGCGGGCAAGAAGCAGCTATAGGCTGTCACCGACATTTATAGCAATGATCGGATATTATTTAAGATATGATGATATGCATACTCCTTATTTTGTTTGGTTGAGCGGATCAACCCGAATTTCTATGTTTACATAACTGACAAAAATTTGAAATGGGCAGGGTTTAGCTGACAAACCTCAATATATATTTATGGCACTACTCTGAACTTTATGTTCATTCAATCCAGTTTTGGTGTGTGTGGAAAAACTCTAAACTTTATGTTCATTTATTTCATAATTGATATATGTATAACATTTGTTTATTGTTCAAAACTTGTTGAGCTTTCTGTAGCTCATCCCTACAAATATTTTCTTCATTTGCAGATAGAAAGAATATATTCCAGCTGTTCTAGTATTGTGGATAAAAAGGCTTAAGACATGGATACCCTGTTGAGAACTATAATGCAATAGTAACGACCTTTTGAATCAATGCAACGGTAAATTATTGGTTTAGTGCATTATTAGTTGAATTATTTAGTTATTATTCTAATGGAATTAGAAAAGAGTACAGTATCTATATGAACTATATATCTGAATGATAGTGTTAACAGACATTGGGCTTCTCTGATGCACTGAGGTAGCACTTCACTCAGTTCCAAGAACCCTACCATTAATACTATGGAGGTCAGATAGATAAGAATTATAGGCATGAAAGAAATATCTATGAGATACTAAACCTGTACATCCAAGTGAGGGTACTCAGTTACAATAATTTTTCTAACAAGAACTACTATTTACTATGAGTACTGTGAATCTTGGATTTATAGAAGTTATTATCTTATAGAATATTTATGTGAGCACCAAATTGGCTACAGTGGATGTAGAGAATTTAGGGGCGTCACAAAAATAATGGAAAAGGAAAGCAAACAGAATAACATTTATGGTATTCTACGTAATAGTATGACATTATTAAGATAATGATAACTATTAAGTATCATGTAATGAATGTTTAAAGGCCGCGTACCTAGGATTTAGACTCTGATATATGTACATTAAGTTTGATATTTATATTATTGTTATTATTATTAGTATTATTCCGCTCATAGAAATGGTATCGTGAAGCACCGAGTTCGGGTTTCAAGTACCTGAATTTGGGGGCGTCATAGAGCTTTAGGGTTAAAAACCTTAGGTGGGATAGACCTTAGGCTATAACCTTTAGACAGAGGGAAATGTTAAAAATACAAATAACTCAAAATAGAGTTTAAAAAGAGATGAATTAAATAAATTCATCGTCAGAACAAAATAAAAGATAATCCATATAAAACTATTATTTGTTGTTTGTATATATTATACGCTAACCGGGATAAAAATGTGTGTAGATGTCAGGTGGAAAAGGCTTATTATATGCTTATAACTTGAAGAAGGATCAAACTCATTTACTCGAGCTAATATCGAATCCAATAGCTAAAATAGAGGCACACGTTGAAGGTAACCTTGATGAGGTGATTATTCTGGAAAACGTAGTACCAGATCCAGAAATGGTGGAACTGACAGATAGTGATTTGGACACTGAAGTTGGAGCTGATCAATCATCTACCGAAGTGCAGAATCTGCGGGATCAGGTTTCCTCTTTGGAAAAGCTATAGGAAATAGAAAAGTTGTTAAATAGTCAACTGCGTCAAGCGTTAATAGAAACAATGGAAGAACAATATAAGCTTAAAATCCAAATTGATCAGATGGGAGCCAAAAACAACATATCATGTGCAGCTCCGAGCAATAAGGTGAAAAGAAGGATAAAAGACCACGACCTAGGAAAATCCGATAAGAAGAAAGGAAAAAAGATATGTTACATTTGTGGCTATGAGGGACATACCTCTCTTTATTGTCCCGACTATAAGCAAGGTGCATGTTTTATTTGTGGGATAGAAGGTCATCAGGCGAAAGGTTATCCAAGATCAAGAAGAAGGCGTAGTGAATAGGTAGTATAGGTTATGTTATGTAGGTATGTTTAATGTAATATATACGATTAGTATGACTGTGTAATGTAATATTCTCAACTTTTGTATTAGTCAAGGCTGTAAATCCCGACTTTTGTAGTCACAGAGGGATAGTTGATGTTTAAAGTAGTATGTGCTATGCTATGTAAAATATTCGCTAAATGAATATGAATCTATGATTGAGTAATGAAACAAGTTTAATATATTAAACTTATATAATAAGGTTTAGAATGTAAGTTAATAAATTATATATTATGTTTTATTTAATCAGATAATGCCGCCAAGACGTCAAACTTGAAATCAAAGGGCAGAAGAATCTGTCAACAACGCTGAAGGACAACGACAAGACCCGATGCAAAACTTTGCGAATATGGTAGCTCAGGCTATGCAACAAGGAATACCAGTCGCGGGAAAACCAGTCAGATAATTGTTTGGAAAATTTCAAAGATTTTAAGGCTGTAGGACCGCCAGAATTCAAAGGTACAACTAACCCTGTAGAAGCCCAAACTTGGGTTAAGGAGATAGAAAAAGCATTTATAATAGCTAGGGTAGATGAGGAGCAAAAAACCGCTTTTGCCACTTACATGATGAAAGGGGAGGCAAACTTTTGGTGGGAAGCAAATCAAGTTAGGGCAAGAGAAGGAGTAGTTACTTGGGCTAGGTTCAAAACTCTGTTTTTTGAAAATTATTTCTCGTCTAGTATGCAGGCTAGAATGGAGGTGAAGTTTTTGGAGTTGAAGCAATGGGACATGTCAGTTGCAGAGTATGCCGCAAGATTTAATGATTTAGCTAGGTTCGCTCCGCATCAAGTTGATACGGAGGCTAGGAAGGCGAGAAGGTTTGAGCTGGGATTAAAACCCTGGCTCTATAACAAGGTGGCAGTGTTGCAGATCTTTACATTTGCAGCACTTCTGGAAAAGGCTATCATAGCGGAGGAGGGAAGTGAGGCCATAAGCCTCTACAACAAGGAGAGAAAGAACAAGGGTAAGGTCGAAGGAGCTGGGAAGGTGGAAATTAATAGTGGAAGTAGGAGTGGTAATGGCAAGAGGAAGGGGAGCAATTTTGGGAATGTTCAGCTGAAGCAAGAAGGTGTGAAGAAGAAGCAGGTGGTATAGTGTGGAAACTGTGGAAAGAATCACTCAGGTAAGTGTCTGAAGGGAAAGTTTGTATGCTTCAAGTGTGGGCAGGAGGGACATATCTCTCCCAATTGCCCCAATCCAGGGATGAACACTGGTTGTTTTATATGCGGGACAACGGAGCACAAGGTGAAGGATTGCCCGAAAAGGAAAATGGAGGCAGGGAGTGTGACTACTAGTAAGGGCAGCGGGACTCTGGAAATCACGGGACCAACGTCATCGAACAAGCCAACGAAATCAACCGCGAGAGTCTTCAACATGACGGTCCAGGATACCATGGCAGCTGGTGATGGAACTCCAGGTATTATTCATATAACTTTTATTTTCTAATATATGATTTTCCTATATATAGTAAATTATTTTATAAAGAAATTTTAAAGGAGAAATTTGAGTTCTATTAGAAATCAATTTTTTCGTTTAATCAGATAAACAAGCATTATGTGAATAGTTAAAGATCAGTTTGACCAAATTTGATCAAGATCTACTTGCAATGATTGTGTATGTTATGTACCCTTGTATTTATAGGTTTTAAAACGGTGATTCCGGGGACGGAATCTTTAAAAGGGAGGGTGAATGTAACAATCCGATATTTTTTATATAAATAAATCAAAAAATTTGCGTATAATTTTTTTTAATTTATTTATGAAAATAAAGGTGGGGAATATATATAAGTCAATGCGTATGTATTTGTGTGATAAATAAAAATATATTTATTACATAAATAATTACAAATAATTTTATTTTAGAATTAATGATCATTATAAATTATAATCTTATAATAAATTAAATTGGTAATAAAAACATTTTCTTAATTATGTTCTATGAAAATATGAATATATATTATTTAAATAATATATGAAATGAGTTTAAATTATTATGATAATTATTTTATTTTATTATAAAATGTATTTTAGATTAGTTAAGTTAATTATTTTAACTTAATGAATAATGCTATATATCAAGGTAAATTAGATATAGAATCCAAACCCTAATTTTGGATTTGATTAAGGAATGAGAATAATAATATTATATTATTTATATTTCAGTGCTTTAAATATGCACTGTGTGTATAGATTGATAATGGTTGGTCAATTATGGTACGACAGTAGAAAACCTAATTTTACCGTGTTAAACCCTAATTTGAAACCCAAATTAGAGTACAACATTGTTTTGTAATTGTGATATGTGATTCATGACATTGATTATAAATATCAGCGCTAATTAGATAAACCCTAATTATTAAAAATCCTAATTTAGTAATTAGAAACCTTAATTACTAACTTAGAACCCTAAGGGCTAAAAATAGAAACCCTAATTTGTTAATCGGTGCCCTAATTGCTAAATTAGTAAGGTTAATTATAATTAGTAAATTCTTAAATTAATTTTCAAGTTTATATAATTAGAAACCTAATCTAATTAAGGAAACCCTAATTTTATTTTTAGAAACTAAATTTTTGGTACAAACCCTAATTAGAAATCCTACCTATTTTGTGCTAACCCTAAGGGTCAAACCCTAAGGATTTGACAAGTTAAAAAATTGTAATTAAATTTCAAGTCAAATGACATTACTACCTTTTTGGCCATTCTTTATTAGATTACTTGTGGATCTTGCCAAGATATGGAGTGGGTGACCTAATAGATCAGCCATCTGCTGAAAAGCTACACATATCATGTGACGCCCCCAAAATAGGTAAACATCACCTATTCTGAGTCGCTAAAAATATGGTACAGAATACAAATACAATCTTAAATATACAACATGTGCTGTGAGTTTTAATACAAATATTGTCTCTAGACAATATTCAAACTCAAAATAAGTCCTCAATACATTTATTATCACACTATTTTATAGAATAGTGAGGACTACTATGACACCATCTCGGACCATTACTACGTTCCCCGACTAGTCCCTGCTACGTTCTCATTTTCTAAAGAGAATAATGAAAGCAAAAGGGTGAGCTCAACTTGCCCAGTAAGAAATATTATGACTAAGATAATGCAAAATAAATTATCATTAGACTTTAACAATGTTAAACTGATAAAATACAATAGACATCAAGTTTAACTGCAGCGGAAAAAGCAATCCATTAAAAGAGTCTAGTAGAGAATAAAATCTACTATCTTTTATGATTTAAAAAGGTTTTTCATTACTTTTATCGCTAAGACTTAGCTTAATAAATAATCCACATCATCCCTGCACTACGGCCAAGGATATTCATTAGTATCACGACCACAAATTATCCATGCACTACGGGCCAAGGATATTCGTGTATTCATCAATAGTCATGATCATGCCAAAAACTGTCCATCAATGCACTATGGGCCAATGAGGACTTTTACTACATCATTTGTAACATTACGGTCATGATTATACTGAATAATTCCCGGTCAGAATCATACCAAGTCCATCTATGCACTACAGGCCATAGATGACTTTGAACATAATATAACATGAGGATGATGACAATGATATAAGAATTCAAGAAAACAAGTTGAAGAATTAATTTATCCAGGAACTAATAACATCCAAATTGTCAACATGATACTTCTTTGTAGAGTAAAATTCAGGAATGCTCAGAAGAATATTTCCATGAAAAGACACTAAATGAATCGCAAATATCAAGGATATTCCACTAATTTCATGGAGTATAAAAGCCAAAACTTAAACCAACTGAGTATAATAAAAAATGGAATAACAAAAGAAATCACCGTGCATGCGATAGATCGCATGCATGGATATTCCAGCGAGAATAATAAATAACGGAACCGTGTCGGTCAAATTAAATTACATCCATGTGATGTTCCAATGAATAATATATAACGGAACCGGTCATGCGTAACGTCATGATAGGATGTTCCAACGTAAGAATTTCACCATGTATGCGGTGATTGCCATGTATGAGTTTATTCAACATAATAATAAAGAATGGAATAACGTAAGAATTTTACCAAGTATAAGGTAATCAGCGTATCTGAAAGTTATTCAAATGAATAATAAAGAATGGAATAATGAAGTTCTCTTCATGAATACGAAAAGAAATAATACCCTTTACCGTAGTAAAGAAGAGTATTCCGAATGGTAGGGCAAGGATATTCTTGAAGAAAACTTGCGCTACACTCAAAGCTTCTTAAAATTCTAAAGAAAAACGCTTAAGATTATAGAAGAATTATTCTCTGAATTTCTGGTGTGTTTTCAATTCTAACTAAGCATCCTATTTAAATGAGAATTAAAGGGGCACAGATGTAAGGAAAATTCACGAGACGCAACAATCAAACATTCACAAGCTGAATTATTCAATTCATGGATGGCTACAATTCAAATAAAAAAAATAAAACAAAATATAATATTTATAAATTCATTGCATGCCTTATACGACACTTTATTTCACCCACCAAAACCTACACCAAAGTCTACACCACCCACTCACAATAATATATATATATATATATATATTGACATTTATATAAATACATATAATAAACTAATATATATATATATATATATATATATATATATATATATATAAGTAATAAAACAAAAGCGAGATGACTTCCTCCAAACTATTTTGAAAAAAATGGGTAAGTGGGGTCCAAATAATAAGCAAAATTTACATCAAATACTTCATAAAAATCCCTTCAATATTTTTAACAACATTTATCATCATTATTATAATTCACAATATTAAACGACCAGGTTGTTTCCAGGAAAGATGTGGCTTTCCAATAAGGATTTCTCTCTACTGGTGCGTAATTAGGTGACCAAACCTCTCCTTGACAGAACTTCTAGACATCGTTAATATTACAAATAATAATATTAATAACTTTGTTGTCTCAATTATTTATTTACTAATATATAAAATATCGATAATAATTGAATCAAATAACGTGAGATACTATGCAGCAATTACTGTAGCAATAATTGAACAAAACTGAGTGACTTCTCACGTAAGCATCAATAATCAATCACGTGTTGCTACTATGCGACCACGCCAGTATTCTCGTACTTTTAACACACAGGTGTTTCAAAGAATTAACGGTAAAACTTCCGTCGTTATTTTCATAAAAATATTTTTGTCATTTTCTCAATCTGACAATAATTCCATTGTGGGGTCCACCAATGATTGTGCCATCGTACGAATATTCCTTGTTAAAATGAATATTCCTCAACCAATCGAATATTATATAACAACTTACGTACTTTGCAAAATTTATAAATATTACCCACAACTATAACATTATATCAAATTTACTCCATAAAATTCAAAAATGATATTTATAGAAAATTCATCTTTATTCATAAAAGTTGGGGTCATACAATCTCCCCTTCTTATGAAATTTTGCCCTCGAAATTAGGGTACGTACCTGGTATGTCGAAGAGGTAAGAATACCTTGACTTTATTTCAGATTCTAACTCCCAGGTCATTTCCTCAACATCGTGGTTCCTCCATAAAACTTTGACTTGAGATATAACCTTGGAGCGTATAATATGTTCCTTCTTATCCAAGATTTGAACAGGAACCTCTTCATACGTTAAATCTTCCGCTATTTCGTCCGGTTCTAACTAAATAATGTGGTTCAGGTCTTCCACATATTTACGTAACATGGATATGTAAAAACGTTATGAACACGAGACATACTTGGCGATAAAGCGAGTCTATAGGCTACAGTCCCTACTCTATAGAGGATTAAAAATGGGCCAATGAATTGAGGATTGAGCTTTCCTCTCTTTCCAAATCTCGTAACTCCTTTCCATGGAGCAACACGTAACAACACATGATCTCCAATATCGAATTCCACGTCCTTTCGATGAAGATCAGCATAACTCTTTTGTCGATCTTGTGAGGTTTTTATACGTTGTCGGATCGTTTGTATCTTTTTCGTAGTCATACGTACTAATTCTGGTCCCAACAACGTTGCTTCACCCACCTCATCCCAGCATACTGGAGAAAGACACTTTCTTCCATACAACGCCTCGAATGGAGCCATGCCAATACTTGTTTAATAACTGTTGTTGTAAGAAAACTCCACCAATGGTAAGAACTTGTCCCAACTTACCTTGAAGTCAAGGATACAGAGTCTTAATAAATCTTCAAGAGTTTGAATAGTCCTCTCTTATTGTCCGTCCGTCTGAGGATGATATGCCAAACTAAATCGTAAATCCGTGCCCATAGCTTTTTGTAAACTAACCCAAAATTGTGAAGTGAATCTTGGATCTTGATCAGAAACTATGGATACTGGCATACCATACAGTCTTACAATCTCGTTTATGTACATACGAGCAAGACGTTCAAGTGTATAAGTTTCTCGTATAGGTAAGAAATGAGCAGACTTGGTCAATCTATCAACAATGACCCAAATTGCATCCATACCTTGTAAACCTTGGGAAGACCAGTAACGAAATCCATGGTAATGTGCTCCCACTTCCATTCTGGAATTTCAAGTGGTTGCAATGGACCTTTTGGTACTTGATGCTCCACCTTGACTTGTTGACAAGTTAGACACCTTGAGATAAACAACGCTATATCTCGCTTCATATTGCTCCACAAAAATGTATGTCGAAGATCACGATACATTTTGGTACTCCCAGGATGGATTGCAAACGGTGTGTTGTGTGCCTCCATCATGATTTTATACTTTGAATCAGTGTTGTTAGGGACACAAAGTCTGGAGTTGACTCGAAGTATTCCTTCTTCATCGATTCTTGCTTCCAGCATAGCTCCTTCTTGTACTTTCTTCCTCATACGCATCAACTCCTGGTCTGTAGTTTGAGTAGCTTTAACTTTATCGATTAAAGTCAGTTTTACTCGTATATTCGCCATCATCACATGGGTCCCTAGAGTCTTTATCTCTATCTCCATCCTTTACAAGTCATACAAAATGGGCCTTTGCATTGACAATATCGCACTCGTACCCGTATATGATCTTCTACTCAATTTGTCAGCTACCACGTTCGCTTTTCCAAGATGGTATTGGATGGTATGATCATAATCTTTCAATAGTTCAAGCCAATGTCCCTGTCGCATATTCAGTTCCTTTTGAGTGAAGAAATATTTGAGGCTTTTATGATCCGTAAAGATCTCCACTTTCTCCCCATACAAATAATGCCTCCAAATCTTAAGTACAAAAACAACATCTGCCAACTCTAGATCATGAGTAGGATAATTCCTCTCATATTCTTTGAGTTGTCGATAGGCATAGGCTATGACTTTCCCATGTTGCATGAGAACACATCCTAACCCTTTGCACGAAGCATCACCGTAGATGATAAATCCCTTCGAGCCAGTTGGTATTGTCAGAACATGTGCTGAAATGAGTCTCCTCTTGGGTTCTTGAAAACTCTTCTCGCATTCCTCACTCCAATCGAATTTTGTATCTTTCCGAGTCAGCTAAGTTAATGGAGTAGCGATTTGAGAAAACCCTTCTACGAATCTCCGATAATAACCAGCTAAGCCATGAAAGCTACGTATTTCGGTCACTGATGTAGGTTGTTCCCAGCTTTGAATAGCTTCAATCTTTGTCGGGTCAACAGATATTCCATGACTTGATACCACGTGCCCAAGGAATACTTCTTCCTCAAGCCAGAACTCGTATTTCTTTAACTTGTCATAAAGCTTGTTTTCACGAAGCTTTTGGAGTATCAGCCTCAAGTGTTGCTCACGATCTTTATGGATTTTGGAATATATGAGGATGTCATCAATAAAGACGACCACAAGGTGATCCAAATATTCCTTGAATACTCGGTTCATCATATCCATGAAGGCAGCAGGAGCATTAGTCAATCCAAAAGATATGACTAGGAATTCTTAATTCCCGTATCGAGTTCTAAAAGCCGTCTTTGGAATGTCATTGGTTCTAATCTTCAACTGGTGATATCCAGAACGAAGATCAATCTTTGAAAAGAATTTAGCACCTTGCAACTGGTCAAACAGGTCATCAATACGTGGAAATGGGTACCTATTTGTGATGGTGACATGATTCAACTCCCGATAATCAATACAAAGTCGCATACTCCCATCTTTCTTCTTCACGAATAGAACAGAAGCACCCCAAGGAGATGTACTAGGACGAATGAAACCGATGTCTAACAATTCCTGCAGTTGGGTCTTTAACTCCTGAAGTTCAATAGGAGCCATTCGATATTGGGCTTTGGAATTAGGCTTTGTACCAGGTTCAAGGTCAATAAAAAATTTAATTTCACGCTCTGGGGGTAGGCCAGGAAGTTCTTCAGGGAATACGTCAGGAAATTCATTAACAATAGAAATATCATTCAAAAATGACGTATTTTTGTTTAGATCCGTGACATGGCTTTGGATGGCATCGCGCAGTTTGGACTGATGTGTTCCTCCCCTCCACATTGAAGCATATGATAGGTTGTCGATCTCTTTCCTTAACGACGGGTTCTGATGCTGGCGTGTTTCCATCATTATTGAATCTCCTCTTCTTGAAATGTCCACTCTTATAGTTTTGGCCATGATTACCATCGCAGTGGTTACCATTTCTGGCATGTTGATTCCCTCAACGCTTGTTGTCACCGCTTCATTGACTGCTCTCACTGGTATTATCATTTTGCTGGTTGCTCTCTTTTGGTTGGGTTGACTCATTATCGCGCTCCAATAACTGAGCCCTATTAACAACATCTGAATACAAGCAAAGTTTATGAGAAATGAGGTATTGACATATCTCGGGTTTCAAACCTCTTAGAAACATCCGTGTCATTTTCTCCTCATTATCAACCAAATGGGACACAAACCGAGACAGCTCGACAAACTTGGCTTCCTACTACGACATGATCATGTTGTTTTGTTCCAGTTTAATGAACTCTACCTCTTTCATGTGACGAGTACTTTCAGGAAAGTACTTGCCGTTGAATAGTTCTTGGAACTTCTCCCAAGACATCTTCAGTGCGGCAGGTTGAGTATGCTTTACAGATTCCCACCACTAATCTGCCTCTACCCGCAACATGAAGGTGGCAAAGGGAACCTTTTTCTTCTCAGAGCATCCCAAGACATCAAATATCTTGTTGATCTGATTTATCCACGTCACCGCCTTAAGTGGTTTTGGCTCTCCAAAAAACTCCGGTGGTCCCAGCTCCTTGAACTGCTTAGCAGTGACCGTCCGAGAGTTGTCAGTGTTTCCACCTGTATTTCGGATGGGAGTCTTTCTTGCCTGATGCTTCATGAATTGCAGAAAGCCTCTGAACATTCCATCGTTCATTATTTGGTCAGTGTTGTTGTTTGCATGAGGATTGTCGCCTTCCTGATGCACATTGTCCTGATTATTGATCTGTGGAGACTCAACGGTCTCTTGTGTTCCATTGCTAATCTCAACATTCTCGGATGCCATTTTCAAATACTGCCATAAAACAAGGGTTAATTAACATATCACATATTATCCATATACTCTGACCGACCAATTAAATATCAAATAAACTTAGGTAGTTCATACCAGCGAAGGAATTCCCGCCTCTCCTCCTAGTTCTTATCTCACATCTCACCAGGGATAATATCCTAAGCTTTGATACTAATCTGACACCCCCAAAATAGGTAAACATCACCTATTACGAGTCGCCAAAAACATAGTCTGAATATAAATACAATCTTAAATAAACAATATGTAATGTGAGTTTTAATACAAATATTTACTCTAGACAGAATTTAAACTCAAAATAAGTCCTCAATACATTTATTATCACACTATTTTATAGAATAGTGAGGACTACTATGACACCATCTCGGATCATTACTCCGTTCCTCGACTAGTCCCTGCTACATTCTCATTTTCTGAAGAGAACAATGAAAGCAAAAGGGTGAGCTCAACTAGCCCAGTAAGAAATATTATGACTAAGATAATGCAGAATAAATTATCATTAGTCTTTAACAATGTTAAACTGATAAAATATAATAGACATCAAGTTTAACTACAGCGGAACAAGCAATCCATTAAAAGAGTCAAGTAGAGAATAAAATCTACTATTTTTTATGATTTAAAAAGGTTTTTCATCACTTTTATCGCTAAGACTTAGCTTAATAAATAATCCACATCATCCCTGCACTATGGCCAATGATATTCATTAATATCATGACCACAAATTATCCATGCAGTACGGGCCAAGGATATTCGTGTATTCATCAATGGTCATGATCATTCCAACAACTGTCCATCAATGCACTACAGGCCAATGAGGACTTTTACCACATCATTTGTAACATTACGGTCATAATTATACCGAATAATCCCTGGTCAAAATCATACCAAGTCCATCTATGTACTAAAGGCTACAAATGACTTTCAACATAATATAACATGAGGATGATGACAATGATATAAGAATTCAATAAAACAAGTTCAAGAATTAATTTATCCAGGAACTAATAACGTCCACATTGTCAACATGATACTTCTTTGTAGAGTAAAATTCAAGAATGCTCAGAAGAATATTTCCATGAAAAGACACTGGATGAACCGCAAATATCAAGGATATTCCACTAATTTCATGGAGTATAAAAGCCAAAACTTAAACCAACTGAGTATAATAAAGAATGGAATAACAAAAGAAATCACCAGGCATGCGATAGACCGCACAGACAGGTTATTCCAATAAAACAATAAATAACGGAACCAGGTCATGCGTAACGCACGCACGAGGATATTCCAACGAATAATAAATAACGGAACCATGTCAAAGCGAAATTAATTGCAAGCGGATGTGATGATGTTCCAACAAAGTAATAAATAACGGAACCGTGTCAATGCGTAAAACGCATGCATGTGATGTTCCAACGTAATAATAAAGAATGGAATAATGAAGAATTTCACCATGTATGCGGTACTTTGCATAGACGAGTTATTCCAACATAATAATAAAGAATGGAATAACGGAAGAATTTCACCAAGTATAGGGTAGTCCGTGATACAAAGTTATTCCAATGTAATATTAAAGAATGGAATAACGAAGTTCTCTTCATGAATACGAAAGAAATAATACCCCTACTACAAGTAAAAGAAGAGTATTCCATTTGGTAGGCGAGGATATTCTTGAAGAAAACTTGTACTATGCTCAAAGCTTCTTAAAATTCTAAAGAAAAATGCTCAATATTATAGAAGAATAATTCTTTGAATTTCCGGTGTGTTTTCAATTCTAACTAAGCATCCTATTTATAAGAGAATTGAAGGGGCACTGTGTAAGGAAAATTCACGGACGCAACAATCAAACATTCACAAACTGAATTATTCAATTCACGGATGGCTACAATTCAAATAAAAAAAAACTAAAACAAAATATAATATAATATATATATTCATTGCATGCCTTATACGTCACTTTATTTCACCCCCCCAAAACCTACACCAAAGCCTACACCACCCACTCACAATAATATATATATATATATATATATATATATCTTGACATTTATATAAATACATATAATAAACTTATATATATATATATAAGTAATAAAATAAAAGCGAGATAACTTCCTCCACTATTTTGAAAAAATGGGTAAGTGGGGGTTCAAATAATAAGCAAAATTTACATCAAATACTTCATAAAAATCCTTGAATATTTTTTAATAACATTTATCATCATTATTATAATTCACAATATTAATCGACCAGGTCGTTCCCAGGAAAGAGGGGGCTTTCTAATAAGGATTTCTCCCTACTGACGCGCAATTAGGTGACCAAACCTCTCCTTGACAGAACTTCTAGACATCGTTAATATTGCAAATAATAATATAAATAACTTTGTTGTCTCAATTATTGATTTATTAATATATAAAATATCGACAATAATTGAATCAAATAACGTGAGATACTATGCAGCAATTATTGTAGCAATAATTGAACAAAATTGAGTGACTTCTCACGTACGCATCAATAATCAATATCGTGTGCTACTATGCAACCACGCGTATTACTATACTTTTAACACTGGGTGTTTCAACAGTTAACGATAAAACTTTCGTCATTATTTTCATAAATATATTTTTGTCGTTTTCTCAATCCGACAATAATTTCGTTGTGGGGTCCACCAATGATTATGCCATCGTACGAATATTTCCTGTTAAAATGAATATTCCCCTACCAATTGAATATTATATAACAATTTTCTTACTTTGTAAAATTTATAAATATTACCCACAACTATAACATTATATCAAATTTACTCCATAAAATTCAAAAATAATATTTATAGAAAATTCATCTTTATTCATAAAAGTTGGGGTCTTACATATCAGCCATCTATCACCACCATATACATTGTATACAAGCACTATATATAGATTGGAAGAGAGAAAATCAAGCCCCACCACCTTCATTAACAACTCAGAAGCTCAGAATCAGAATTGTTCAAAGTGAGGTATAAAGCTAACCCTAGAATCTGATCTTGGTAGATGTGTTAGATGTTAGTTTTTTTGTGTTAAACATGTTGAATATAGTGTTACTAGTTGATCTAGGTTTGTATCTTGTAGATCCATAACATCTAAGCACTCAAAATTTAATGTTTTTGAAAATCTAGAAAAATTTATTGTGTGTCTGACAGCCGAATGTCAGACCATGTAGATCTTTCTCTGTTTATGTTTTTGGTTGATTTAAGCCTTGATCTTGTAGTATGATATGAGCTCTTTGAACTGGAACTTTAATAAAGGTCAGAACATGAACAGATTTGCAGATATTGATGTTCAAAAGCCGTTCACCGGCCATGACTGAGTATTTCTGGGTAACACAGAAACTGTCCAGAAAGGCCTGACAAGATTTTCAAGCATCTAGATCTGTCAATGTGTTGTTGCTTTGTTGTTGTTGATGCATCTAAGTTTTAGTATGTTGGTTATACTACATATTTATGCCTTAAAATCTCCAAATCATCAAATGGATTTAATGTAGTGACCGGTCAAAGTAGGCTCGACCACCTGTTTTGGTGACTTTCTGGAAAACCCAAAAAAATGAAAAACAAGATTCTGACATGGTTTGACTATGCCAGATCTTGCTCTTGTGTTGTTGTTATAATGATAAAATGTTATGAAATTGTACCCTGAAATCTGTTCTATAAGCTGGAACCACTAGATCCTACAAATCAAGCCCATAATAGAAACTATAAGGATCATATGAACAATAATATCGTTCTTGCATGTAGTATTGATCAATACAGGGCATAACGGGCTGATCACCCCCCGTGTCTGTAAGCTATAACGGTTTATAGATGAAGTTCTGTTTAACCTTTTCGAAAATAGAAAACAATGTTCATAGTCTGTCGACTAATCTCCAGTTATAGTCAGTACGTAGTTTAAAAAATTTGATATAGAATTAATATATTAGTATTATTGGTTTAGCTTACTTCACAATTGTTGATTCGTTATAGAAGTGTCGTACAAAAAAAACATTTACTTCTTTTAGCTAATATTTATAATTGTTAATACTTGCTGGGCACTCAAATGCTCATCCTTGCTTAATTTAAATATTTTCAGCTAAGTGTGAACAACCAGAAGGCTCATGCAAAAATAAAGGAAAAGGAAAGCAAATAGAATAAGATTTGTGGTATTCTATGTAATAGTATGACTTTATTAAGATAATGATAACTATTAAGTATCATGTAATGAATGTTTAAAGGTCGCGTACTTGGGATTCAGACTCTAATATATGTACATTAAGTTTGATATTTATATTATTGTTATTATTATTAGTATTATTCCGCTCATAGAAATGGTATCATGAAAACACCGAGTTCGGGTTTCAAGTACCTGAATTTGGGGGAGTCACATCAACGATCCATTCTAAAAGATCTTGAGACATCTCAATGTCCATCCACTAAGGAGGAGTTCAGAATTCATCAAGATCACAAGCCCTAAAGAAACATCCAACTATCAAGCAAGTAACAAAGCATAACTAAATGGTAAGTGAATCAAAACATATTTCCTTGCCATATAATACTATTTCATATATACAATGTGTCTTGTACATAACAAAAATGGCTAAGCTAGTCTATGCAGGAAAATTAAAGCTAATCTACAAACCCGTGGATAAGCGAGCCATCAAGTCTAACATGGCATCCCTCTCAAAAGATGGGGGTAACTCTATGAGCTCCTGCCAAAGGGTATCTACACGAGCCAAGAGATCCACAGTCATCTGCATCGTGACACTATGCTCATCAATAAATGTGCTCATCTCTACTATGATGTCAGCAGTATGAGATCTCAATGTAGTACTATCTGTAGTGGCAATATCTCGGGCAGCTAAAGTACCATCTTGCTCAATAACAGCTACATCCCTGAATGATCAAGCCTTATCTCGCTCAGCAACAGTGGTTTCCCTATGAGCTAGAGCATCATATCTCTCAACTAGAGTGACATCTCTACCAGAAAGAGCTGCCAACATCAAAGCCCTAGCATGATCCCTTTCAAACATCATCAGATGTAGACTCTACTCTAAATACTCTGCAAAAGATGGAGTCATAGCAGTGGGAATACTGGGGGAATCAACTAGAGTTGCTGTCAATCCAACAAACAGCTCATCTTTAGTGGGAGAATTAGGGTCCTCCATAGGCTCCCCACTAACAGAATCAATACCTGACTCTGGGGATACAACCCTAGCTGATGCAATCTCTGCCTCCAACCATGCATAATACTCTACAGAATGACCTGGATGGCTAGTAGTAAAGTCAGCCCTCTCACGTTGGGTCCAACAGGTATAAATCCTCTGTTGATAGAAGTCGAGATGATAAACGCTGACCCAATGCCCTGTCAAAGGGATGAACATCCTGAAACTAGTCAAACTATGCCATCACAGCCAGTGGATGATAAGTGGTCACACCCCTCAAATCAGCTAAGGGAAGATAATCCATGCCAGGTGCATGAGTGATAAAGCTGTAGGGAGAATTGAGCCCTGAGCACGATAATATATCAAATGGATCTTCGATCCTTGATAAAAAAACCGACCAAGAAGCAGCGTCTGTACACTTTGTCGGCTGAAAGGAGTAAGACATGGTTATCTCATAGGAAAAATAATACCCATGGCGTCAGAAAGTGCCCATCGGTCTCAAGTGTGTCATAAACCACACATACAACAAAACTGAACTGCCTATGAATGTCCCCATAGAATGGGTATGGTAATGCGTGGCCGACATCAAGGTCTCTGCCAGAATCATCAGTAAAATGGTATGTCCCTCCTGGAGAACATGCACTGCCATAATCACGCTGATGTCCAAGTGGTCCATATACAATGACATGTACAGATATGACACCATACACATCAAGAGTACCTCTACTATGGCAACACGCCAATCATCCTTCGAAGTGGAAAAATCCCCAAAGTACTGCAAATAAATGTCCAATAAGCCAAATCTGTCAATCAAAAAATGCATGGACACTACATCCCCTAAGGAGATATCATCCATGGCAACTTTGCGCCTCAAACTGTGAGAGGGTCATAAGCGCCATTACGTCATCGCAAACTGACCATCCGAAGCGTAAAGGCCTATCTAGTGGTAAATCTGTTAGACGTTTATACTCCTCTAAGGTAGGAGTCAACTCCTGGGTCTCAAACTAGAACACCTATCTATTCGGTACCCAATGCTCTCGCATGCCCTCTATAAAGCCCGATGAAACTTGGAATGTTAGGAGGGTCATAGAGTGACGCATCAGCTGATCAACTATCACCTGATCCAGGGAGGACAAGTTGTTATACCGCAATCTCACTGAAGAAACCATCAATACTGGTGGGGTATGATCAATCCGGCTAACTGTCGATGAAGACATTTGTAGGGCAGTTGTAGACACTTGAAATTTTATATTTCTGTTACTAACCTTGCAGGAGGGCAAAATCATCTTCCAGAGATAACCTTGGAAGTCAAATCAGCTTAATCCTAAAGGCAACCCCAGGATACACAGTTTTTAATCTCGGACACAACCCCAAGATATCCTGTTTTAATATTGCAGACAACCCCAGGATAATCAGTTCCAAACCTCAGAGATAACCCTGAGGGAAGTAGTTCCGGTTCCGGAGATAACCTCGAATAAGTCAGTTTTAATCCCGGAGACTACCCTAGGACACACAATTCCAAGTCCAGAGATAACCCTGGGAGGTTAAGGCAACCTCAAAGATAACCCTGAGGACGTTCAATACTCACGGTACCCCTATCTCGAGATAACCCCGAGCGGCGGCGCTACATTAGCCTGAGCACGAGATAACCCCTTGAGGGAAAAATCATCATTTTGCAACCTCGATGCTACATTTATGTCGTTTTAACATCATTTTATCCCACATTTCACACATAAGTTTCCCACAAAAACCATAGCACAAAATTCCGAGTGACTACTACACAAGACAGCACACTGAATAAAATTTGAAGACCTAAAGATCTGGTTATGGACCAATCTTCTTGACTTTGTATAACCTCTTATCCAATGTCATTGTATAGCTCTCGATAATAGTATTCCAGAAAGGTATAGCACGCCTCAATAGGATACCCGGATTAAAAGTTATGAAGGTTCGAGCGGACAGCGCGTTGCATGAGTTCACGTTCTTTGAGATGGTGGGACCCGCAGAGCCCGGGGCACCCCGGGCAGCCGCAAGTGGACTTGCGGATCCCCCCTCTAAATATAGAGGGCTTGGGGTGGCCATTTTAAGAAGAGAAAGAGCAAGGAAGCCCTGCCCATTTCACTTTGTGCACACTTCTGTAGTACTCCAAATTGAGTGCTTCTTTTTCCTAAACACTTATGAGCTTGTGTTTTATAACATATTGAAATTTAACCGGTGGAAACCAAGTTTTCAGGCATCAAAAGCTATTTGAAGTCTTCTTGGCAGCCCACTGTAAGATATTTTAGATTTTTAAGTATTTTCTCACTTCTATACATACATATCTACTCACGTTGAGAGTCGCATCATGTGGGTATGCCCAAAATCGTCGATTCGTGGCTTTTATTTAGTTTATATATATAAATAATTATATATTTACATTATTATTGAATCATGGTTCGATTAAGCCCGAATATAATATTCGGAGCATTTATTGCTTTTATATATATATAAAAAAAATACTTATATATATATATATACGATCTGAATCTTAAGCTCACCCTTATCCAAGTCACTCGAGCTTACTCCCCATTTAACGACGGACCCAATGACGATTGGTTAATATAACCATCGCCTATACTTTTAATGACGATATATGTTGTCCGTAGTTAAAAAGTATGAGCGACGGTTGTATGACTGGCAAATGTCAGCCGTTATCTGCTTAAGGGGTGAGCTCAATTGAGTGGATAACGGTGAGCTTAAGATCCAGACTATATATATATATATATATATATATATATATATATATATATATATATATATATATGAACAATCAATTTCATTTGAAGTAAATATATATATATATATATATAGCTTATATATATATATAATTGCTTTATCAGCATGCTGGTTAAATTTGCTTAAATCTGAATATTTCTCACTTGAACCGGTTCATGGTGACTAAACTGGAACTATTGAAGCTGGAATGATTAGATTTACTCAAATCTAATTTGTTTTCTAGCTTTTGATATGGGCTAGATTTGTCTCAATTTGGCTATTTCTCACTTTAACCGTGATAACCCAAATTTTTAAAAATTATTAAAATAAGAATTTAGTAAATAGAATTCTTATTATAGGATGTGTCGGGTTTGAACAAGAATATATATGTGTTAAGAGGTATGTGGTATTGTGTTACATAGGGTACTATGAGCTATGTAATAAGTGATGTTGAGTTTAATAAATATATATCAATATTATATATTTGTTATACATTATAGAGATGAATTAGTAAGAAGATGGATAAGATTATCTTATTTTATAGAATTATTTTATCATAGTAAGTTGGTAACATTAAATATCTTGATGAATAATCACCATTTTCTTAAATATATAAACTAGTAACTAGTATGATGTAATATGAGTTTTAATTAGTGCTTAAGTTATCCATGGATAGATTGAGATAGTAAAAGCATAAATTAGTTAATTATGAGAATTAACTAACAAGTATAAATATTGGTTAATTTATAATTGAAAGTTATATTATGGAATAATATAATTTAAATATTAAAGCCATAATTAACTATGGTGATATAGTAAGGGTTTAAGAATCACTTAAGTAAATAGTGAGTTAATACACGTGTGGTGTAAAATCCCAAATTTTATGAATAAAGATTTAAATTTCTCAAAATATTTTTTGAATATTATGGTGTGAATTTGAGATAATGTTATAGTTGTGGGTAGTATTTATAAATTTTGCAAAGTATGCAAGTTGTTATATAATATTTGATTGGTCGGGGAATATTCATTTCAATAGGGAATATTAAATGCACGGCAAGACAATCATTAGTGGACCCCTATAACGGAATTATTGTCGGATTGAGAAAACGATAAAAATATTTTATGAAAATAACGGCGAAGTTTTACCATTAATCTTGTTGAACTACTCGGTAGTAAAAATCGATGTCTGGCGTGGTTGCATAGTAGCACACGGTATTAATTATTGATGCTTGCGTGAGAAGTCACTTAGTTTTGTTCAATTATTGCTTCAGTAATTGTTGCATAGTATCTCACATTATTTGATTCAATTATTGTCGATATTTTATATATTATTAAATCAATAATTGAGATGATAGAGTTATTAATATTATTGTTTACAATATTAACGATGTCTAGAAGTTCTGCCAAGGAGAGGTTTGGTCACCTAATTGCGTGCCAATAGGGAGAAATCCTTATTGGAAAGCCCCCTCTTTCCTGGGAACGACCTAGTCGATTAATAGTGTGAATTATAATAATGATGATGAAGTTTGTTTTATTAGTATTATTAATGTAATAAAATGTAAAAGCTTTTATATAAAATGCAGAATACTTTTATAAAGTTATTCGTTTTATTAGACTATAAATATAATATTTTATATTCTATTATGCATAGTGTTTTGCATAGTAAAATCTTTTATATAAAAAATGAATACTTTTATAAAGTTATTTGTTTTATTAGATAATAATTAGAATATATTATATTTTATTATGCATAGTGTTTGCATAGTGCACACATAGTGTTTTGCATAGTAATTTTTTTATATAAAATGTAAATACTTTTATAAAGTTATTCGTTTTATTAGATTATAAATAGAATATATTATATTTTATTTAAAAGATTTTGTTTTATTAGAATATTTAATAGTAAAACCAATCTGGACCGTCCGTTTAAAAGTAAATCAATCTGGACCATTCAGGAATTAGTTACTATTCATTCCATTCTCCTATAAATAGAAGCTCATTCCTTCATTATTTCTTACGAATTCACTGAAACTCTGGAGAGAGAAATTATAGAGAGAAAGAAGAAGAGAAGTTTGCTACCTCACTTTTTCAATATCCAGTTTCTTCTAAGGTAAGGGGTATTATTTCTTTCGTATTCATGAAGAGAACTTCTGTTATCCATTCTTTATTATTCTATTAGAATAATCAGATACCACGACTACCCTATACTTGGTGAAATTCTTTTATTATTTCATTCTTTATTATTATGTTGGAATAACTTGTCTATGCGAAATACCGCATACATGGTGAAATTCTTTTGTTATTCCATTCTTTATTATTATGTTGGAATAACTTTGTCATCTAAGTAATCTGCATACATGGTGAAATTCTTCATTATTCCATTCTTTATCATTATGTTGGAATAACTTTTGTCTGTCACAAGTACCGCATACATGGTGAATTTCTTCTCATTATTCCATTCTTTATTATTCTGTTGGAACATCTTGCCTGTGCATTTACGCATGACCTGGTTCCGTTATTTATTATTCTGTTGGAACCTCCTGTCGGTGCGAATTTCGCCTTACCTGGTTCCGTTATTTATTATTCTGTTAAAATATCATGTTTATGCGTTTACGCATGACCTGGTTCCGTTATTTATTATTCTGTTGGAATAACCTGTCTCTACGGTCTATCGCATGCCTGGTGATTTCTTTTGTTATTCCATTCTTTATTATACTCAGTTGGTTAAAGTTTTGACTTCTATACTCCATAAAATTAGTGGAATATCCTTGATATTTGCGCTTCATCTAGTATCTTTTCATGGAAATATTCTTCAGTGCATTCTTGAATTTTACTCTACAAAGAAGTATCATGTTGACAATTTGGACGTTATTAGTTCTTGGATAAATTAATTCTTGAACTTGTTTTATTGAATTCTTATATCATACTCATCATCCTCATGTTTATATTATGTTGAAAGTCATCTGTGGCCTGTAGTGCATAGATGGACTTGGTATGATTATGACCAAGGATTATTCAGTATAATCATGATCGTAATGTTATAAATGATGTGGAAAAATTCCTCATTGGCCCGTAGTGCATTGATGGACAGTTTTTGGTATGCTTATGGCTATGGATTCTCTTCGGCCAAGGGTGCAAAGATGTATTGTTTTATGGCATGATCATGGCCATTGATGAATATACGAATATCCTTGGCCCGTAGTACATGGATAATTTGTGGTCGTGATACTAATGAATATCCTTGGCCGTAGTGCAAGGATGATGTGGATTATTTATTAAGCTGAGTCTCAGTGATAAAAGTGATGAAAAACCTTTTTAAATTATAAAAGATAGTAGATTTTATTCTCTACTTGACTCTTTTAATGGATTGCTTGTTCTGCTGCAGTTAAACTTGATGTCTATTGTATTATATTAGTTTAACATTGTTAAAGACTAATGATAATTTATTCTGCATTATCTTAGTCATAATATTTCTTACTAGGCTAGTTGAGCTCACCCTTTCCTTCACTGTTCTCTTCAGGAAATGAAAATATAAATTTGGGACGCCTGGGAGAGCAGATTAATGACCGGATGATATAATTAGTAGTCCTCACTATTCTGTTAAATAGTGTGATAATAAATGTAATGAGGACTCAATTGAGTGTGGATATTGTCTAGATGATAATATTTGTATTAAAACTCACAACATATATTTTGTCGTATTTTACATGACTGTTGTATAATTAAGTTGTATTTGAATTTTGTACCATGTATTTGGCGACTCAAGATGAGTGATGTATACCTATTTTGGGGGTGTCACATGTGGAATCAAAGAAGAGGTTGATTGTAGATTAGTTATCATTTATGAGGTATATGTAAAGTATTTAGGAGCTTAGATTCTATTTCTGCTAATACAGAACTTGTCTGCCTCTGGATTTGAGGTGGCACAGCTGCGCCACTTCCAAGCCTATGTCCAGCGCAGCTGTGCCGGTTTGTAGAAAACTCTGAGTAAGTTTGTGAAAATTTGATTTCAAGATATGTATACTAAGTACTCAAATAAAGGTCATAAATGGTGATTAAGTTGTCCATGAATGGATTAAGTTAGCAAAAAATGATTTGCATAAGAGTTAATTAATTCTCCCGGAATAAATGTTGGTTAATTAAGTGATATTATAGAATATTACATTATAAAACTTTGAGTGGTAGTGACATGATATTAAATTGAATAGAAAGGATTAATTCACTTGCATAAGATGGTGAATTAATATATGTGTTTTGCATAAAGAGAATGAAAGGAATATGTTAAATTAAGATTGTAATTTTAATATATTACATAGTATGATAATATATGAAAGTGTTTAATATTTGAAAGATGTTAATGGAAGAAATGGAATGAAATAATTATATTATATTAATTAGTGTTGTACATACTAATTATTGTAAGGAAATAACTATTTGGATAAAGGTGTTATGAGTATAAGTTCATAGTATATAATAATTTAAGGTAAGTAAATATTAAGGTAAAGTATGACACCTAAGCTTTATATTAAATAAATATTAAAATAACGTGGAATTGGAGAAAAGCCAAACGTGGCCTAGACCCCTGATATTTTACTATTGAGATAATGAGCTTGAGTTATATAACTCTAGTAAGTGGGATAACTGAGCCTTGTGTGGCATGAGTATTAAAGTTAAATCAGAATAAAGGTTTAACTAGAATTAATAGAAAGAGAATTAATGGAAAGAAAATAAATGATTGATATTGATCATTGTGATGTTTATGTGTAATAGAAAATAATGGGTTAAGAGTACCCAATGAATTATAGTTAGCCCAATTAAAATATTATTTGGACTAGCCCAATGTACCTGGGATATAAGATTATATGGGTGTATATTTAAAATATAAGTATACTTCCTATATGTGGGTAGGTACATATATATGTGTATATATGTGCCCATAACTTAATTTAATGTAGTAATGTTAATTCATTATAATTGATTTAATAAGCCCAAAAGAAATTAACTTTAGTAGAATGAGACCCATTTTACTAATAAGTTAGAGAGTAATAAGCCTTGTCCAAAAATCAGTGTCATACTTTTATATATCAGCCGTGTGTTAGGCCATTGGCCTAGTCTACTGTTATTGATGAAAATTTAGAGCTGATGATGGCTAGAGGGATGCAGGAAGATGGATTTGGCCACCCAATCCTCTCAATCCACTGGACTCTTCTTCTTCCTCTTGGTTTAAATTGTTGGACAAAACCATTATATAGACAACACTTCCTCTATAAATAGAGTCTTCGTCTTCTTTTTCTTGTTTGTTGAGATGTCTGAGAATTTGGTTATGGAAGGATAATAGAATTGAGAGCAATTGGAGGATTGGAGAGCTGTAGATAGCAAATTGAAGCCATCAAGAGGAAATAATTCTAATGTATATGCTCTTGAATTCCTAGAAAAGTGTAATGAAATACTTACTTTTGAGTCAAAATTGGTGATTAAAACTTGTTGTAATCTATAAATTTCTATTATATGTAGTTAATATGGCAAAATATGAAAACAATGGAAGTTAAATGGAACAAATTGGTTGAGAAACGAATCCATAGTGATAAAAATTGTTAAACATGTGACAAGATGATGCACAGTTGGCTCAATGCATCATTCTCGCATCCATGAGTAACGTGCTTCAGCGTCAACATGAAACTATGGATACGCCTACTATATTCCTGCAAATCAAGTAGTTGATGGTGAGGAAAGTATGACTGATAGATATCAGATATCTAAGGAGCTCTTCCGATCTAGAATGATCAATGACACTACAGTACAGATAAAAGTCCTTAACATTATCAATTTGATTGATCAATTAGGACAACATGTTTTGTCATGGATGGAGAGTTGAGCCAAGATTTGATCTTGCACTCACTCTCAGACTCCTTTCACAATTATTGTGAATTTTTCCTATGAACAAGCTAGATATCAGCCTCGCTGATTTGCTTAACATGTTGAAAAATGTTAAGAGTCACTTTCCAACCAAGAAAGACCATATCTTACTTGTAGGGGCCAAAGGATCTTTTAAAAAGAAAAACGATTCAAAGAAGATAAATAGAAAGGCAAAAATAATGGATAATAAGAACATAACTGATATTGATAGCGAAGAAGTTTGCTTCCACTGCAATAAGCCTGGACACTGGAAAGAAACTGCAAGAAGTATCTTGTAGAGGCTAAACAGAAGAAGCTTAGTGAAGTTTCGGTTACAAATATTATTTTGTTCATGATTTAAAATAAATTTTTCTTTAAGTCAAGGTTCTACTTGGGTATTGGATACTGACTTTGGTTAACATAAATATAGATTTATGAAGGGACCAAGTAGAAGTAGAAAGCTAAAAAAAGATAAGTAATCCTACGTGTGGGAAATGAAGCAAAGGTTGTTGCATTAACCATAGAAACTTATAGTTTAGTATTACTTTCACTGGGAAAATCTATTAAGCTAATAAGTTGTTATTGTATTCCGATTCTCATTGGAAATATTATTTCCATTTTATTATTAGACAATAAAATCTTTGGTATTATATTTAAGAACAATTGTTGTTCTATTTATAATAATAATAATATTTTGTATAGAATTGGAATATTACTTAATAGATTTTGTATACTTGACTTACGTGAAAATTTATTTTATAAATTGAACAAACTAATATAAGAAAAGGAGATGATCATTCAAAGAGTTGAATGTGTGTATTTGCTGAAATACAAGTGTAAATTATTTGAAAGGTTCAAAGAATTCAGAAGTGAAACAAATTGGCAAAGTGTTAGGATTCTTTGATCTGATCAATGAAGGAATACTTGTGCAATGAGTTTCTAGATTATCTCAAATGGTTTTCTCACAGTGGACACCTTCTGATATGCAATAATTGATTGTTGTATCTAAAAAGAAAAAAATCGTACCGTGTTGGACATGGTGCGGTTCATAATGATTTTTTCGACATTCTAGTATCCTTCTTGGGTCATGCCATAGAAATGGTTGAATATCTATGGAAAGGGTAACCTCAAAATAAGACCCCAAGACTCTATGAGAGTTATAGACAGGGAGGATTCCTAATCTTAAGTATGTTAAGATAAGGGGTTGTCCAACTTATGTGAAAAGTGTTGGAAGAATGCATACTTTGATTTGATGTTTAAAGTAAATGTTCATGATTATATATAAAGTCCTTCAAGGAATATATGTACAAAAACTTAGGGATAGATCAAATTTTTTAGGTTGATCTAAGCTTTTAAATGTTCATCTTTGTATAAAAGAATGTACAGTAAAGAGATCAAAGATGTTAGGTTGATCTATTGGCTTTAACAAGAATTGTAGTCTTTTGAGCTGATCAATAGTTTGCAGAAGCCAAGGCAGGATCATAGAGCTTAGAAGATCGTAGTGTATCTACCTTGAAGGACCTCTTCAGAAATTGTAAAGTAGTCCAGACGTTTGCCGAAGCTAACTCAGAGATCGTAGTGTGCTTTCAAAAACGTAGAGTCTGCAAGATGGGAAAGTGAAGATCGTAGTATGAAAATATCGTAGTGTACAAATCCTTGAAAGAGATCGTAGTGTTCTACTCAGGCCAAGCACCAATGTGACAAGACACCACGATATGGATCGTAGAGTATAGTCTGCCTTGTGTCAGAAGCATCGAGCGTTACCTTTTGTTTGGAGACAAATTCCAACAAATGTGGAATGGTTTTGAAACGTTGAAGTCCTCACCAGTCCCAACGGTGAAAAAGATATCCTTTGTATTCAACAAAAGGAACGTGTTCAAGAAGCTAAGGAAAGGACCATAGGGCAGAGGAAAACACCTTTTCAGATTTTAGGTGAGAAATAAATCTGCTGTGTCAGTGGGCCAGAATGCAATTCAGAAGGTGTGTAGAAAAGTCTCCATCAAAGTTTAGAAATGTCAAAACGCATTTAATGCTTCAACAAAATGCTTCAACGGATAGATTTCAAGGATCATATGTATGCAGAACATGTGCAAATGAGAAACCTAAGCAAGTATAGAACAAAAAGCACAAGAACACTCAACGCTCAACTCTATGATATGAGAAAAAGAGGAAGCTTGCTCAGCTACTCAGTTCTTTCGAACAAGTGATTAACTGCAACTGAGTAGCATCAATCACAACTCAACAACTATCAATCAACTGAAGTAAGAGTTCCAAGTCAGAAGGACTTGAAGAGTTCTAAGTGAACTGTGAAGAGTCAAGTCTGCTGGACTTGAAGAGTTCAAGAGTGAACTAAGAAATGCCTAAACTGCTGGTCTAGAAGGAATCTGTGAGATTCAGAAAGTGTAAAAGACATTTTTAGTGGATTTCCTACTCGAGGAGTAGAAGAGTGGACTAAGAGCTTTAAGTGCTCTAAACCACTTAAAAATAACTGTGTCTATTTCATTCTTGTTATAACTACTATAACTGCTATAACTGTTATAACTGCCTCACTCTCATAAACTCACTATCTAAAAGAGATTTCAAAGAAACCTTAATTCCGCTATGCTTAAGATCATTATCAAAGTTGTCTTAATACAAAGAAAAGTTTTTAATATATATTCAACTCCCCTTCTAGATAAATATTGTGCCTCTGGGAACTAACAAAAAGGTTTCAAAGGGATAAGTTTGGGAAAAGATCTGACAAGTATCGATTTGTGGGACATCCTAAAGTATGTTTAGGGTATATGTTCTATAATCCTACTTAGCAAAAGGTGTTTGTTGTGAAACACGTTGTCTTCTACGATAAAGGTGTTTATCATTGAAGGGGCTAGTAGGAGGATAATAGAATATTAAAGAGTTCAAGAACTACAAAACACTATAAGTCAAATAAGAGGAACTTATAGATAGACCTATTGTACTACAACCGAATTATAAATCTGGAATAGTACCGAAGATACCTGGGAGGTACGGATTCATCTTAGATGATGATGATGAGGTACTCATCATAAAAGATGATGATCCAGTTACATAGGATGAGGTAAGAGTTGTAAACACTCAAAGAAATGGATTGAAGCAAGCTTCTCAAAAATGGAACATTCATTTTGATGAAATAATCAAAAGAGTTTGATTTTTTTTAAAAATAAGAATGAACCTAATGTGTACAAAAGGGTCAGTGGGAGCGTCGTGATATTCTTAGTATTATATGTTGATATACTATGGATAAGGAATAACATACCAATGCTACAATCAATAAAGATAAAGTTATCTAAACATTCTTCCATGAATGATTTGGGAAGAGTATCTTAATTGGGGATACAAATCTATATAGATAGATTTAAGATGATGCTCGACTTAACCAAATAAACGTATATTCATTTGATGTTAAAGCCGTTTAGCATGGCAAACTCCAAGAGAAATATCCTATGTGATTCGATAAATGACAACCCAGTAGTCCTTGGCCAAGGTAGAATGAAATTAGAAAGGATTTTCTAATTTGCATTATTTGGAGTTGTGCATTTAAGAATCGAAATACATATAATTAAATAAAATAAGACTTGACAAAGAATTCCATATCTTATATTTAATTGGGACATTGTATGGTGGAAGGATTGAATTATGCGATAACTATTTACTCAAAGGTTCTTTTATGATTAATGTTGAAATCTATATTATCTGAAAAGTCGTTAATTGCTAGGGAGGCTTATCCTATTGTAGAATAATTATAATTTATTTAAATAAATTAATAGTTTAATTTATTTATTTAACTAAGATTGGAATTATTCTAATTGATTTATTCACAACCGATTTAATATGGAGAACCTAAAATTCATTGCCATAAAAGGAATAATAATTATTTAAGAAGTTAATGGCATAATTATAATAATATGTTAGTGTATTGAATTTAATCTATGGTGATAGAATAAATTAAATAGCTTAATATTTATTATTTAATATTTTGGAAATATTAAATATATAAATTAATAAGAAGAGTTTTATTAATATTATTACAATTACTATTATTTTAATTTCAAAAGAGTTGGAAATTAATTTAATATAAGTACTCTCATTTATTCCTAATAAGATTGGGAGCATAATTAATTAAAGGAGTTTAATTAACTAAAAATAAAACCAAATTTCTTAATTGTTAAGGAGGGTTGCCCACATCTATAAATAAGAGGAGTCTTATTATGAGTGAGGGTGTTTGACGTTTTCATATAATAAGTTGTGAGATCCCGAACTTTATGAAATGAAAGTATTCAATTTTTTTATTTTGGTAAATAGTTAAATTAATAAAAGTTTAAAGTTAAGGGTGATATGTGAAATTTTTTAAAGTAAGTAAGTTGTCATAAAATAACCGGTAGTAAAAGTATAGTAATACGCGGGGTTGCATAGTAACACACGGTATTGATTATTGATGCTTATGTAAGAAGTCACTCAGTTATACTCAATTATTGCTATAATAATTGTTGTATCATATCTCTCATATTATTGATTCAATTATTGTCACAAGATTATCATCGCATAATATTTTATAAATTATTAAATTAATAATTGAGACGACAAAGTTATTCATATTATTATTTGTAATATTGACAATGTCTACAGAAGTTACATCGAGGAGAGGTTTGGTCACTAATTGCGCCAATAAGGAGAAATCCTTATTGAAAGCCCTTTTTTCTGGAAAAGCGATCTTGCTTGTTAAATATTGTGAGTTATAATATTAATGATGAATATTATTTAAAATCAAATTTGAGTTCGGGGTTGAATTTGGAGACGCGGACGTGATATTTGAGTCTGAAACGATGAAATTAGTAGAAATAGACTATAAACACAAAATTTGTCGAGGTTAACTTTTTGGTCAAAAAAGTCAACAGATGACTTTTTTGGAAAAAGTCAAACTTCAACATTTCAAAAATGAAACTTTTGAGAAAAATATTTCCATTGTGTTGGGATTGTTAGTGTTAGTGGAATTCGACATTTATTTCGATAATAATTGATGTCTGGAGGTTATATTGACCAATCAGGTATTTAACCGGATAAATGAGCAATTAATTGCTATTAATTCACATGATTATAACTATTTGTTCACATATATGTAGTATTGATTCACATTCTTGTACTATTAGGGGAGTTGGTGTAAGATTGATAATACTTGCATGACTAAGTTAAAAATAGAGGTATAGATGGAGGTACTATACTGTAATTCATATTTTCACATGATTGAACTATTGATTCACATTATTTACTATTAGGGGAGGTGGTGCAAGTTTGATAATACTTGCGGGGACTAAATTAAAATGAAGAAAAGAGGAAGATATTATCTTGTAATATTTTGAGCCCCAAAACGTAATTGATTATCGAAACTATATTTTCCTATAAATAGAAGCTCGTTCTTCCTTCATTTCTCACCAATTCACTAAAGCTATAGAGCAATTATTATAGAGAGAAATTATAGAGAGAAAGAAGGAGAGGAGTCTGCTACCTCACTATTCCAGTATCCAGTCTTCTTCTAAGGTAAGGGGTATTATTTGTTTCGTATTCATGAAAAGAGCTATTATTATTCCATTCCTTATTATTATGTTGGATAAACATGTCTATGCGAAGTACCACATATATGGTGAAATTCTTCTATTATTCCATTCTTTATTATTCTATTGGAATAACTTTGTATATCTGAATCGCAAACTTGGTGAAATTCTTACATTATTCCATTCTTTATTATTATGTTGGAATGACCTTTATCATGCTGGTCACCGCATACATGGTGAATTTAAATCGTTAGTCCATTCTTTATTATTACATTGGAATATCCTCATGCGTATGGATTACGCATGACTGGTTCATTCTTTATTATTCGCGCTGAATAACACATGCATGCGCGGTCTATTGCATGCACGGTGAATTCATTATTATTCCATTCTTTATTATTACATTGGAATATCACATGCATGCGGATTACGCATGACCTAGTTCCATTCTTTATTATTCTGTTGGAATATCCTGTCTATGCGAATTACGCATGACCTGGTTCCATTATTTATTATTTTGTTGGAATAACCTGTTTGTGTGGTCTATTGTATGTATGGTGAATTCTTCTGTTATTCCATTCTTTATTATTCTGTTGGAATAACATGTCTATGTGGATTACCACATGCATGGTGAATGATCATTCGTATTCATTCTTTATTAAATTGTGGAAATGATCTGTCTACATGGATTACCGCATGGCGGGTGAAAATCCATTTGCAGTTTCGTTATTTTTCTTACCCTCAAAAATTCTAGAAAAATTGAAATGATAATTTGATTAGTTTTCTATATTGTGTCCAAAGATGACGATTTTTGGATGTATAGATTAAGAGTTATGGATTTTATGGGAAAAGACTATTTTAAAAGTAAACCCTTATAACTCCTTGTGGTTAACTCCAAAATTGGTGAATTTTTTATTGGGATGCGTGTATATAACGAGAGTATACCACATAAATTTCGAAATTTTTGGAAAAAAGTAAAATTTATGATAAATGTCTAAATATTCAGCAGTTTTGGCCATATGAAAAATAGTAAATGAATTTTAAAAATTCCGAGAAAAATATATGTTCAATATGGGACTATATTCTGTTAAATCCTAGAAAAGAAATATTTTTGGGACTGATTTGGTATTTTTTATGAAAATAAACTAGTTATGAGTAAATGAATTAAATATGTTATGTGAAGTAACAAAATTGAAAAAATAGGATTTTATGGCTTGGGAATCCTATATAGGGTATATGCAGATTTTTGATGAGGGATTTGATCATTGGTGATGAAATCTTATTAGTATGGTATTTTTGAATGATTAAATACATTATTTGGTAAAGTGTAAACAATTGAAATAAATTGTTTATAAGTTTAAGAAGTGATTAAAATATTGTTATAATATTAATAATATTAGATTATGAGTTTATTAAGTGATTGATAATATTTGGATAAATTTAAAGTCTTTAATATTTATCCTTGATTTCGTTTGATTAATGCTTATATCATTGTCGTCATCCTCGTGCTTATATTGTGATGAAAGCCATCTTTGGCTTATGTGCATAGACAGACTGTTGATTATTGATTTTACAGTTGTATATCTTTGGCTTACGTGCAAAGATGGAATTTATTAATTATTAGTTTTACAATTGTACATCTTTGGCTTACGTGCATGACATGCATTGTTGATTATTGGTTTTACTGATTTGTATATCTTTGGCTTACGTGCAAAGATGGACCGTTGATTATTAGTTTTACAGTGCATATCTTTGGCTTACGTGCAAAGATGGAATTTTATTAATTATTAGTTTTATGAGCTTGTATATCTTTGGCTTACGTGCAAAGATGAATTATTGATTGATGAGTATCTTTAGATTATGTGCATAGATGAACTGCTTATTGGTATGATTATGACGAGGATCATTCGGTATAATCATGACCCGTAATATTATATATGATGTGGTAAAAGTCCTCATTGGCCGTAGTGCATTGATGGGCCGATTATTGGTATGATTATAACCAGGGATTATTCGGTATAATCATGACCATTGATGATTACATGAATATCCTTGGCCGTAGTGCAGGGATGATTCGATGATGTGGATTATTTATTAAGCGGAGTCTCAGCGATAAAATATTGATTATACACTTTTAATTCGTAAAAGATAGTAGATATAATGCTCTACTTGACTCTTCTAAAATATAGTTGTATGTCTTTGGCCTGTAGTGCAAAGAATAAATTGTTATTGAATATCTTTGGTCGTAGTGCAAAGATGAATTTATTAGTATGATTATGAGCAGGAATTATGATTTGGTATAACCATGATTTTTGATGTTTCAGGTGAAGATAGGTGATGAGAATTATCTTCGTCTTGGGTGCGAAAAGGAATTTAGAATCACAATTATGATTATGAGTTATTCATATGATTGTGGATAGAAATTGTTGATTGATGTTACAGGGATAAAACATTATTGGTGAACTTTTAACATGGAGAAGATAATAGACCTGATGGTCTATTTGACTCTTCTAATGGATTGCTCGTTCCGCTGCAACTATGGTTGAAAAGTTTTATCATCTACCATATGTTCTAAATCTCTAATTTATTATTGACGAAGGCTATTGATAATTTAATTATCTTTAGTCATGATATTCTTTACTGGGCTATTTGTGCTCACCCTTTGCTTCATAATTCCTTTCAGGTAATAAGAGTGTAGCTGGGTCGAGCGGGGATAACAGGGAAATAGTGTGATGGTCCGAGACTGTCAAAGTTTCTTAATACATTATAAAATGGCATGACATGCAACAGATAATTGTATTGAGGACCTAAAATGTGTGTGTCGTATTTTATACGTCACTTAATAATTGATTTTGGCGAACAACGATAAGGTGATGAGAACCCAAGTTTGAAAGCGTCAAAAGTGCACCTCATTAGAATGAATATGATAGTAATCTTCTCGTTCTTCTTTGGGGTCTTAAAATATTTACTATTGTATTTTATATGGCATTGTAATAATTTGAGTTTAGATACTGTCTACAAGATAATATTATATTAAAACTCACAACTTATTTGTTGTCGTACTCTGCACGACAGTTCAACAGTTGTATAAATGAAGTTTGTATTTGATTTTTATAGAGTGATATCTGGCGACTCGGAATGGGTCGTGTGGACTTATTTTGGGGGCGTCACATACGTAATTCCACTAGTTGGGAGAGTACACCCTTTTCTATGGGAGATAGAAAAACTAGGGTTTTGCTAAATACCCATCTTCTTGAAGATTTCTTCTTCCTTGATGGATCACCTCTAGAGGCCAAATAATTGGGTGGCTAACATTGATCAAAGGAAGGAACCAAACCCGGTGGATTCAAGTTGAACGCGAAAAGGATTTGGAGGTGAACTTGTACCTGAGGAAGCTCGAATATTCAAGGGTATGATTCTTGTTCTTTATCTTTTCATTTAATTAATAATTGTGCATAAAGGATGATCCGAATATATGGTTTGTAAAATTTTAAAAACTCTATTTTATCACGTTTCTGCTTATTTTGTGCAATTTGATTGTGTTCATGAATATTACAAACCTAACAAATAGTCCATAATCAATCCCATTTATTATCATACACCTCATCATATGCACCAATAAATAGCATTCATTGTGACAAACAAAATTTTGTAATTTAATTTTAATATTTATTAAATTAAATAAATATTTTTCGAGGATTCAATTATTAGATTAAATAATTAATTGATGAAGTTGTAGTAGATTAACTTAATTATATGTGTTATATTGTTATATTAATGTGGAGAATTGATTTATTCAAAGTATGTAATTATACGAGCTTATTGAATTAAAAGAAATATTTAATAAGCCTAATGTTATTTTAATTAATTTAATAATTAATTAGAGATTTAATAATTTGACATAATTAATAAGCGAGAAATTTAATTATGTGACTATGTGAATTAATGAGAAATTATTATATTTTATTTAAAATTAAATTAAATAAGATATTTGATTTATTGCGTAAATGTGTGTGACATTATTAAACTATAGTATAAGAGATTTATAAAATTAAATGGTAATGAGCCTTTTAAGGCTAGCCAAATAAAGCCCTATTGGGAGTTGGGCAGTTAACCACGAATTGGAGTAACTGACCACAACTGTGTCAGTTTTTGTAATTATATACGTCTTCGTTCTTTTATTTCGCTAAGTCTTTTATTTTCTATGTCTGGCAAAGCAAATCACAGAGAGACTGAGAAATTATTGAGAGAATTTGTGAGTTGTGTGATTGAAGAATTAATTGAGAAAGGTTTCATCTCTACTCATCTACACTTTGGGTAATCTCTTCAACCCAATTTCTATTTTATGTTATTAAAAGTTTTCATGAAAATGGCTTTCAAGTTCTGTAAAAATCTCTGTAATTGGAAATGGTAGTGATTATGTGGATATATATGTGATAATATGTTAGCATGGCATACTTTTACTATATATTGTAGATTTCCATATCATCAGTTTCATAAAAATATGACGTATATTATTGCTTCAAAATTTCAGAGTATAGAAATATGGCCATATTGCCCTTACACGTAAATTTAATACGTTAATCATATGGTGTATCATAAATTTTACACTTGTATATAATTATGCATGTTAAAACGAAGAAATCAAACTTTGAATGGACGGATTTGGTGTTATAACGAACCCGTAGTGTTAATTTTTATGTTTTGTGTTCAAAACTTTCAAGAACATCAAGAACAGTGAAATTACATGTTTTGCTTCTGAAAATTTTGTGTTTAAACTTGTTAAAATCATGTTAGAAGGGTTGGGTAGTAGTTATATGTGTATTTCAGTGTTTGGGTATGTCTAAATTCATGTAAGAATAAATTAATTGGAGGTTTTGGCCATGTTATGTAATTTTTCATGAATTACAGAACTGGTACTGATTCGCCGCGCCGCGGCGCCAACTCCACGCCTTACGGCCCGCATCGTAGCTCCAAAGCTCAAGCAGTAGCACCACTTTGCCATGTACAGCAATGAGATTAAGCTTTGATGGTGATACCATGTGACGCCACTTTTGATTGTCCAGAAAATGATTTTTTTTTAATTGTTCAAGTCTAGAAATGTGATAAGTAACCAAATCTAAGGAACATAAAATTATGTTAGACGTATAACGAGACGTTAAAATAAATTCTTAACATATTAATAACACATTTATGTGTGAATTGAATTATTGAATGCATAGTTAGCTTATTGTTCGTGAAGTGTAAATTATGTGACAGTTAGTGTGGTAATTTGACTAAGTATAGTCATAATCCAAGTTAAACAAAAAGAATGATCTTGTGATGACTAATTACGTTATAATTGACTGGTATTGTGAATGTAAATGGTATGTAGGATTAAATCAAGGAACGTGTATAAATTAACATGTAATCTACGCACGAGGCAAGTTTCCTAATCCTACTTGTTATTGTTAATCAAGTTTATGAAAGTACATTGAATAAATTCTCGTTACTATTTATCAAGTTTAATTTGTTATATTTAAAATTAATAAATCTTTTCAAAGTATGATTCTGCTATACAATACTTATTCTATTGTATACCTCTTGAGATTGTTATTCGATTTAAATATCAGTTATTGTGACTCCCCCAAAATAGGTATACATCACCCATCTTGAGTCGCCAAAAACATGGTAAAAAATTCAAATACAACTTAATAATACAACTGTCGTGTAAAATACGACAAAACATAAACTGAGAGTTTTAAAATGAATATTGTCTTCTAGACAGTATTCAACTCAAATGGAGTCCTCGATACATTTATTATCACCCTATTTCATAGAATAGTGAGGACTACTAAAGCTATCATCTAGACCGTCACTCCGTTCCCCGACTAGTCCCGGCTACGTTCTCATTTCCTGAAGAGACCAATGAAAGCAAAAGGGTGAGCTAAACTAGCCCAGTAAGAAATATTATGACTAAGATAATGCAGAATAATTTATCGTTATCCTTCAATAGCGTTAAACTGATAAAATATAACAAAAATCAAGTTTAACTGCAGCAGAACAAGCAATCCATTAGAAGAGTCAAATAGAGAATAAAATCTACTATCTTCTATGATTTAAAAGGTTTTTCATCACTTTTATCGCTAAGACTCAGCCTAATAAATAATCCACATCATCGGATCACCCCTACACTACGACCAAGGATATTCTTTAGTATCACGACCACAAATTATCCATGCACTACGGGCCAAGGATATTCGTGTACTCATCAATGGTTATAATCATGCCATAAAACAATTCATCTTTGCACCCTTAGCCGAAGAGAATCCATGACCATAATCATACCAAAAACTGTCCATTAATGCACTACGGGCCAATGAGGACTTTTATCACATCATTTGTAACATTATGGTTATGATTATACCGAATAATCCCTGGTCATAATCATACCAAGTCCATCTATGCACTACGGGCCAAAGATTACTTTCATAACAATATAAGCATGAGGATGATGACAATGACATAATAATTCATTAAAACAAGTTCAAGGATAAATTTTGAAGATTTATAATTTAATTTATCCAGAATTCAATAACGTTCAAATTGTCAACATGATACTGCTTTGTGGAGTAAAATTCAAGAATAATATTGTACCACAAATGATTTGGACCGAAAATGAATCAATTTTTATCATGAATAGTACCTCGGGTGAATAGTACCCAAGTGAATAGTACTTTGTGAATAGTAACCTGTGAATAGTACTTCAGCATGAATAAGTTAAACTTTATCAAGAATACTCAGAATAATATTTTCATGAAAAGATACTTGATGAAGCACAAATATCAAGGATATTCTACTAATTTCATGGAATATAGAAGCCAAAATTTTAACCAAATGAGTATAGAATGAAGATCAAAATATGGATACAATCAATGATAGTAACCATAATAGACATCTGGGACGAAAAAGAGAAAATTTCATTTTTCGGTGAATAGTGTCGTATTTGTGAATAGTGCCATATACGTGAATAGTGTCGTATACGTGAATAGTAACCCCAACACAAAAAGGTAGAAATTCCATAATAAAATTTATATCAATATTTTGGCATAATGATATTGAAGAAAATAATATCATTTACGAAGAAAATGACATCCCTTACTACTGTTGAACGAAAATAATATTCCATATTAAATAATAATGGAGTAAAATTCAAGAATGAAGATCAAAACATGGATACTGATCAAAGATAGTAACCATAATAGACATCTGGGATGAAAAGAAAACTTCATTTTTGGTGAATAGTGCAGTGATATTAGTGAATAATTAACATTATACATGAATAGTAATCCCAACACAAAAAGGTAGAAATTCCATAATAAAATTCATATTAATATTTCGACATAATGATATTGAAGAAAATAATATCATTTACGAAGAAAATAACATCTCTTACCTCAAAATAATAGTAGTTCTGAACGGAATATCGGATGTAAAGCCGAAGGAAACTTGCACTGTATAGCAACTCTCAAAGTATCTAAATACTCACAAAAATACGCTCGATAATATAGAGAGAAAGAAAACTTATTTACGGTGTGATTTTCAATTCTAACCTAAGCGCTTTATTTATAGAAAAAATCTTTAGAAATACCATAGGAGACTAAATAATAAAATAATATTATTATTATTTCTACGCATTCATGCATTGAATAAAAATTTAGCCACCACAAGTGGGGCCCACCAGAAATCAGCTATCTTCCCCAACAACCAAAAGTGGGGCCCACCCATAATTCAAATAAAAATATTTTAATTTCCAAAAATTTAACAATTCATAATAAAAAACCCTTTTATCAGAAAAATACGAATTTGATGTCCTTTCCACACGAAATCGAATTCTCTACAACTTTGCAGAAGAAATTTTTTCCAAATTCCAAACATAAAATATCAGAAATCCACAAACGGACGATTTTCAATACCTCTTACAATTCATAACAAATCATACGTTAATTTTAATGGTTCCAAATTTGTGGACATATACTCAACTTATATATGCATAATATATCCAAAAATCACAACGATCCAACGGTGGGATTAAAATTATAACTCACATGATAGAGCTTTGAACAATCGATTTGAGTTTTAATACCTCCAATCAGATAAAATACTTGATAAAATATCTCAACATTAATTCCTTCAATTATAACCACATAAAATAAATATTTTCTTATCTATCATTTATTTCCACATAAAATAAATATTTCCTTATCATATAAATCAATAATTAATTATTCACAAATAATATTACGTAATCACAATAATGGCAACTAGTAGTTCTAGGAAAGAGGGGCTTTCAGATAAGGATTTCTCCATCTTTGTCGCTAATTAGGTGACCAAACCTCTCCTTGACAGAACTTTCTAGACATTGCCAATAATGTTATCTAATAATATTATTCAAATAATATGATTTATTGATTTGATACTGGAAAATACCGTGCATTGACAATTAATGAAACAACAATAATATAAAATATCAACGCAAAAATTATTGAATCAATAAAATAAAATATTGAACAGTAATTACTATAACAATTATTGAGTAAAACTGAGTGACTTCTCACGTAAGCACCAATAATCAATACCGTGTGCTACTATGCAACCACGCGTATTATTGCACTTTTACTACTGCGTAGTTCAAAAGTTAACGGTAAACATCCGCCGTTATTTTCATAAAAAGATATTTCTGTCATTTTTTCTTTCCGGCAATAATTCCGTTGTGGGGTCCACCAATGATTGTGCCGTCGTACAGATATTCCCCGATAAAAAGAATATGCCCCGACCAATCGAATATTTTATAACCACTTACTTACTTCTCAAAATTTATAAATATTACCCACAACTATAACATTATCTCAAATCCACACCATAACATAAAAAAAAATATTTTGAGAAAAATAAATATTTATTCATAAAATTTGGGGTCTCACAATCTTCCCTTCTTATGAAATTTTGCCCTTAAAATTTACGTACGTACCTGGTATGCCAAACAGATGAGGTCACTTCGTCAGATTCTAACTCTTGAGGTATAACCTTTGAGCGTATAATATATTCATTCATATCCAAGATTTTAACATGTACCTCTTCATACGTTAAATCTTCCATTAGCTCGTCCGGTTCAAAATTGATAATGTGGTTCGGGTCGTCCACATATTTACGTAACATCGATACGTGAAAAGCATGCGACATACTTGGCATTAAGGCGAGTTTATAGGCCACAGTTCCTACTCGATCGAGGATTTCAAATGGGCCGTCTTCATTGACTCTTGCTTCAAGAATAACGTCTTCTTGAACCATCTTCTTCGTATTTATCGGCTCCGTGTCAATAGCTTTAGCATTATGATTTAAAGTCGGTTCTAATCATTATATTCGCTATTTTCACGTAGGTTTGTATATTTGCACTCGTAAAAACATATGATCCTCTACTCAACACGCGTCAATTGCTACGTTCGTTTATCCCACGATGGTATTGAATGGTATAACCATAATCTAAAGTAGTATGCACACAAACCCAATCATGTTTGATGATAAAGCATATACTTTGTAACACAATCTTATTCATTTATTAATAAAAAGTATTAATTTATTAAAGGCTTTTAATTATCTACATGATCTTTGTTTTATAATATGTGATAAACCCGTAGTTTTAAGCAATGCTTTTAGAATAATGATGATGATCATTCTAATGAGATCTAAATTCTTAGAAAGCTTAAAACTAAAATAGTTCCCAATCGTTGGATTACTAAATTGGGGATTAGTGAATCCGGATAGATTGAATACATCGTTGCTTGCTTTCGTTGGATGAGGATGATTGATCTCATGATCATTTGTGTGGAACACTAAAAAGCAGTATGTAGGTGCTTATTAGAGAATAAGTTCATTTGAGCATTGGCTCATTGAAGAATACCTAATGGAGTTTTATTTGCTGTCGATAGGAATTCTGTAGTGATAGTAGTCTGAAAGTGATCCTTGGACTTGAGATCATCATAGTATCTTGTGTATGATGAGTTATACTTTGACTTATTCCTTAAGACCCTTAGGGTATATCAAAGGGTATGCTTTGGGTATAATAAGTTGTACATGGAGATAATGTATGATCGATAAAGAATCTACCACTTCTAATAAAGAAGAAATGTCTATGTGATTAGATAAATGACAACCCGGTGAGTCCTTGGCGGCGAGAATGAAATTAGAAAGGAGTTTCTAATTTGCATTATTTGGAGTTGTGCGTTTAAGGATCGAAATACATATAATTAAATAAAATAAGACTTGCGATAATTCCATGTCTTATATTTAATTGGGACATTGTATGGTGGAAGGATTGAATTATCTGGTAACTATTTACTCGAAAGTTCTTTAATGATTAATGTTGAAATCTATATTATCGGAAAGTCGTTGATGTTGGGAGAACATCCTATTGTAGAATAAATATTATTTATTTAAATAAATTAATTGTTTAATTTATTTATTTAAATAAGATTAAATTATTACAATTGATTTATTCACAATAGGTTTAATATGGAGAACCTAAAAAGGTCACACCATAAAAGGAAGAATAATTATTTAAGAAGTTAATGGCATAATCGTAATAATATGTTAAGTATATTTAATTTAATCTATGGTGATAGAATAAATTAAATAGCTTAATATTATTATTTAATATTTTAAAATATTAAATATAAATTAATAAGAGAGTCTTATTAATATTATTACAATTATTATTATTTTAATTTCTAAAAGAGTTTAGGAATTAATTTAATATAAATACTCTCATTTATTCTAATAAGATTAGGAAGAAAAATTAGTTAAAGGAGTTTAATTAATTATCCTAATAAGATTAGGGAGCTTAATTAATTAAAAGAATTTAATTAATTAAATAAAACCCAATTCCTTAATTGTTAAGGTGGGTTGCCCATATCTATAAATAAGAGAGTCTTATTATGGGTGGTATGGGTTGTTGACTTTTTTGACATATAATAATAATTCGATTGTTGGAGATACGCTTTTTTTTACATAGAGATAGAAAAAACTAGGGTTTGAGCCAATACCCCCCATCTTCTTGAATTTTCTTCTTCCTTGGTGGATCACCTCTGAGAGGCCGAACATTTGGGTGGCTAACGTTGATCGAAGGAAGGAACCAAACCGGTGGATTCAGTTGAGCGAAAAGGATTTGGAGGTGAACTTGTACACGAGAAGCTCGATCTTGAGGGTATGATTTTTTATTCTTTATCTTTTCGTTTAATTAATAATTATGCATAAAGGGTGATCAAGGGTATATGGTTTGTAAATTTTTTTAAACTCGATTTTTACAACGCTTAGCTTATTTTTTTGCAATTTGATTGCGTTCTTGAATATTACAAACCTAACGATGGCATCGAGCCAAACCTTTATCACGAATTATTAATTGTTTTAATTTGATATGTATATTGATATGTGTTTAGAACAATTTAATTGGGCATAATTTTATTGTATAAAATTTAAAAAAAAAAAAAAAAAAAAAAAAAAAAAAAAAAAAAATTTTTTTTTTTTTTTTTTTTTTTATTTTTTTTTTTTTTTTTAATTTATTTAAAAAAATTATATATATAAAAAAAATTTTAATTAAAAAAAAAAATTTAATTTTTTTTTATTTATTATATTAAATTATTTATAAAAAATTTAAAAAATTTTAATATTTATATATATATATATATATATATATATATATATATATAAATATATATATATATATATATATATATATATATATATATATATATATATATATATATATAATATATATATATATATATATATATATATATATATATATATATATATATATATATATATATATATATATATATATATATATATATATATATATATATATATATATATATATATATATATATATATATATATATATATATAAAATATATTTTATTTTATATAAAATATATATTTATTTTAATATTAAAATATAATATTATATATTTATTTATAATTAATTTAATTTATTTTAAAAAAAAAAATTTTAATTTTAAAATAAAAAAGTTTATTTTAATTAAAATAAAAAGTTTTATTTTAATTTTAAAATTAAATTTCATCTTAACTAATTAGAGTTGGAATTGGATTCCATGATAACTAATTGGAGTTGAAATTGGATTTTATTTTTCTTAAATAAAGGAGTTTATTTAGATATGAAATAAGATTTCATATTATTCAAAATAAAAAGTTTTATTTGTGAATAGGAAAAGAAATCCATATTTCCTTAAATAAAGGAGTTTATTTAGATATGAAATAAGATTTCATATTATTCAAAATAAAAGAGTTTTATTTGTGAATAGGAAAAAAATCCTATCATTTTCCTTAAATAAAGGAGTTTATTTAAATATGAAATAAGATTTCATATTATTCAAAATAAAGGAGTTTATTTGTGAATAGGAAAGAATAATCAAGTGTTTCCTTTAATAAAAGATTTTTTTTTTATGGAATTGGATTCCATAATTAATTAAAATAAAAGAGTTTATTTTAATTAAAGATTTTTTTTTATATATTATGGAATTGGATCCATAATTAATTAAAATAAAGGAGTTTATTTTGATTAAAATTTTGATTAAAATAAAATAGTTTATTTTATTCAAAATTGGATAAATTAAAATAAAATAGTTTTATTTTGATTTAAATTTGGATTAAAATAAAGGAGTTTATTTTGATTCAAAATAGATTTTATACTAACTAAATTTGCCCATTAAATGATATCAATATATATATTAAATGTTTATTATTCATGAGATGAATGTTATTTATTGATGCGTATGGTGATGTGTATGATAATAAATGGGATTGATTATGGACTATTGACCCGATGTGATTGGATTTTATTTTAGTTGGATGCATGAATGTATGGGTTTTTATTAAATGGGGTCTGCGTACCTCGTCTTCTCTAATTTTTTTCTTAATGTAAATTCTATCTCCCTCTATGTACTTCCCTTATTTGGCTTTGATCGAGGTTTCTATTTATTTTAAATAGTTTTGTAATAGGAATAGTTAGAATTAATTTTGAAATTATTGAGATCGAGGAAACAAGAGGCGCTTGAAGACCCGTTTTGTAATGGAGCAGGGTTTAAATGTAATAGTTATATTTAAATATTATTTCTTGCACCCCCCCAGGGTTTGACCTTTTGGTTCACTTGGTGGCTCTAGTAGAACGAAACTAGAATAAAAAAATCCATAATCAATCAAGGGTAGAATATAGTATTCTATATATGCATGCTTATACTATATATATATATATATTATATGAACATGCTTAGCATGTTCATTAATATAATATTATTTTATATATATATATAAATGCTTGCTAAACAAATGAGAGACAAATTAATAACAAACCCCTCGATTTTTTATATTAAGTCTAGCGTTCAAAGATATTTGGAATATCGAGCGTTAAGCCTTACAGCATGATAAAATTAATAGAGTATTAAATATTTAATATGAGTTTGTTGTGTCACCACAAAGGCAAGTATTAAGTATTTAAGATGTTAATTATCATCATTTGATGCTTATAAAGAAAATTGAACAATATTGTTTTGTTGTGTCACCACAAGGATGATATTTTTCTTTTTGAATATATGGAGTGCTAGGTTGGACTTAACTTGGATAATTTTGATTCGGATGTGCCACCACTTGATCAAAAATAATCTAAGAGGCAAAAATCTGAGGAGTTGCATAGTTGATGTAATTGACAAAAGTTGTCTACCTATTTATTTATATATAGTTTGTTGTGTCACCACAAGGCTATATACATTTGAAATGGGATCCTTATTCTCACTAGCAAATCTTTAATTAGATTTTGCGAACTATATAAGTGAGGTAATATAGTTTGAAGAAAATAGTGGGAGATACCAATTTAAAACAAGACCTAATTTATTTTGGTAATTAATAAAAGAATGTATGTTAAAATGTTGTTAATTACAAATTCATTTACTGAAATTTTACAATGTCTAAAATTACTATCCTTTGCGAAGCATATTAGATGCTAAATTAATCGGGGCCAAATTAAGCGGATTGGTTAAGGAATTTGAGAATAGTTCTCATGGTGAAAAGCTATCTTATGTCATGTCGCTATCCTGCAATGGTTGCGAGACAATGCCTCGAGGAAGAGATTGCTACTTTTAGAAAGTGGCGAAGATGATGCCTGATTGGCTCGATGCATCATGCTTTCGCATCCATGAGTATGCTGAGCTTGACGTCGGCATGAAACTATGGATGCTCTCTACTATATTCACACACATCAGTAGTTGATGGTGAGGAAAATGGGGCCGATAGATATCGAGATATCTAAGGAGCTCTTAGATCTAGAATGGCCATGGCACTATAAATGCAGAGACAAAAAAAGTTCTTAACATAATCAATTTGATTGATCGATTAGGACAACGAGGTTTTGTCGTGGATGGAGAGTTGAGCGAATTTGATCTTGCACTCACTCCGGACTCCTTTCACAATTGTTGTGAATTTTTCATATGAACAAGCTAGATATCGACCTCGTTGATTTGCTTAACATGTTGAAAAATGTTGAGAGTCACTTTCGACCAAGAAAGATCAAGTCTTCTTGGTAGGGGCCAAAGGATCTTACGAAAGAAGAAGCGATTCAAAGAAGGTAAATAGAAAGGCATAAACAAAGGATAATAAGAACAAAAGCGTCACGGATAGCAAAGGAGTTTGCTTCCTTTACAATAAGCTTTGGACCTTTGGAAAGAAAGCTGCGAGAAGCATCTTGCGAGGGCTAACGAAAGAAGCTTAGTGAAGTTTGGTTTACAATCTGATTTTTGTTCATGATTGAAATAAATTTTTCTTTAAATCGAGGTTCTACTTGGGTATTGGATCTGAGCTTTGGTTATCATAAATATAGATTTATGAAGGGACCAAGCAGTAGAAAGCTAAACAAATATAAGTAATCATGTGTGTGGAAAATGAAGCAAAGGTTGCCATATTAGCCATAGAAACTTATAGTTTAGCAATGCTACGGAAGCAAATCTATTAAGTCGATAAGTTGTTATTGTATTCGATTCTTGTTGTTAAAAATATTATTTCCATTTTATTGTTGAATGATGAAATCTTTGGTATTATAATTAAGAACAATTGTTGTTACTATTTATAATAATAATGTTTTGTATAAATGGAATATTACTTAATAAATTTTGTATACTTGACTTACGTGAAAATAATTTTGCATATTGAACAAATTAGTATAAGAAAAGGAGATGATCATTCAAAGAGTTGAATGTGTGTATTTGTTTGAAATACTGAGTGTGAATTATTTGAAAGGTTCAAAGAATTGAAAAGTGAAACAAATTGGCAAAGTATTAAGATTCTTTGATTAGATCGAGGAATAAATACTTGTGCGATAAGTTTCTAGATCATCTCAAATGGTTTTCTCATAATGGACACATCGATACATAATAATTGATTGATGTATACGAAAGGAAAAATCGTACCTTGTTGGACATAGTGCGGTCCATAATGATTTTTTTGAGACATTCCGGTATCCTTACAGGATAATGTCCTAGAAATGGTACATATCTCTACGAAAATGGTAACCTCAAAATCCATTTAAGACTCCATAAAAGTTATGGGCGGGGAGGATTCTAATCTTAAGTATGTTAAGATAAGGGGTTGTCGACTTATGTGAAAAGGTTTCAAAGGATAAGCTTGGGACAAGATTTGACAAGTGTCTGATTTGTGGGACATCCTAAAAGTAAGTTTAGGGTATATGTTCTATAATCCTACTTAGCAAAAAGGTGTTTGTTCTGAAACACGCTTCCTTACAAGATAAAGGTGTTTATCATTGAAGGGGCTAGTGGGAGGATAATAGATCTTGAAGAGTTCAAGAACCACAAAACACTATAAGTCGAATAAGAGGAACACATAGAGATAGACTGTTGTACCTGGCCAAGATAGAGATAAATAAATGCGGAATAGTCTGAAGAAGATACCTAGGAGGTATGGATTCATCATGGATGATGATGATGATGAGTGCACATCATAGAAGATGATGATCGAGTTACATTCGATGAGGTAAGAGTTCTAGTGTGTAAAAAAAAGGGTTCGATTGGGAGCGTCGTGACATTCTAGTATTATATGTTGATATACTACGGATGAGAATGACATACCAATGCTACTGATCGGTAAAGATAAAGTTGTCTAAACATTCCTCCATGAATGATTTGGGAAGAGTATCTTAATTGGGGATATAAATCTATATAGATAGATTTAAGAGGATGCTCGACTTAACCCGAGGAGCGTATATTCATTTGATGCTAAAATTCGTTTAGCATGGCAAACTCAAGAGATGTCTCATGTTGATGAGCTATGGGTGTATCTCTCTTAATAGTCCCCACAGACTCACGAAAAGAGAGATGCATGAGTGTGATCATGTATGCTGATGAAATATCTGAGACACGATGTTGATCGATCGTATATGGAGAAGTTCACTATGTAGTCGGTGAAAAAAAACATCTTAAAGTGCTTAGCAAGGCACTAAGGATGTGATCATATTCATGGTGGGTCTAAATTAAAACTAGAGGCTTATGACTCAAGTTTTTCGAGACGGACCAAGATGACGAAAAAAATCACTTTAAGGTAAAGCGTTATCTTGAGCGATGGTGCGATGAATTGGAAAGGTTCCAAGCGACAAAAGAGTTCTTTGGTTTAGTGATAAAGACAAAGTATATAGCTATAAATGAAGGCTGCCAGTTGATTGTTTGGATTAAAAGTTCATTCTGAGAACTAGGAATAGTTCTAAGTCTCATCTTGGATCTAAACATGTGTTGTGGCACTTTCATTTGATTATTAGAATCATTGAAAGATGGGAAATCACTATAGAGATAGTGGACTCTCATGAACAACATTACATATCCATTAACTAAAGCTTATCCAACGGCGGGATAATAAATACTTAGAGAAGAAGAGTATAAGATACCATGACGATTGGCTTTAGTGCAAGTGGGAGATTGAAAGTAGTATGCACACAAGCCCGATCATGTTTGATGATAAAGCGTATACTTTGTAACAATCTTATTCATTTATTAATAAAAAGTATTAATTTATTAAAGGCTTTTAATTATCTACGTGATCTTTGTTTTATAATATGTGATAAACCCGTAGTTTTAAGCAATGCTTTTAGAATAATGATGATGATCATTCTAATGAGATCTAAATTCTTAGAAAGCTTAAAACTAAAATAGTTCCCAATCGTTGGATTACTAAATTGGGGATTAGTGAATCCGGATAGATTGATACATCGTTGCTTGCTCATTGGATGAGGATGATTGATCTCATGATCATTTGTGTGGAACACTAAAAGCAGTATGTAGGTGCTTATTAGAGAATAAGTTCATTTGAGCATTGGCTCATTAAGGAATACCTAATGGAGTTTTATTTGCTGTCGATAGGAATTCTGTAGTGATAGTAGTCTGAGTGATCCTTGGACTTGAGATCATCATAGTATCTTGTGTATGATGAGTTATACTTTGACTTATTCCTTAAGACCCTTAGGGTATATCAAAGGGTATGCTTGGGTATAATAAGTTGTATATGGAGATAATGTATGATCGATAAAGAATCTACCACTTCAATAAAAAGAAAATGTCTATGTGATTAGATAAATGACAACCCGGTAGTCCTTGGCGAAGCGAATGAAATTAGAAAGGAGTTTCTAATTTGCATTATTTGGAGTTGTGCATTTAAGGATCGAAATACATATAATTAAATAAAATAAGACTTGTGATAATTCCATGTCTTATATTTAATTGGGACATTGTATGGTGGAAGGATTGAATTATGCGGTAACTATTTACTCGAAGGTTCTTTAATGATTAATGTTGAAATCTATATTATCTGGAAAGTGGTTGATCATTGGGGAGAACTTATCCTATTGTAGAATAAATATTATTTATTTAAATAAATTAATTGTTTAATTTATTTATTTAAATAAGATTAAATTTATTCTAATTGATTTATTCTGTTAGGTTTTAATATGGAGAACCTAAAGGGTCACACCATAAAAGGAAGAATAATTATTTAAAGTTAATGGCATAATCGTAATAATATATGTTAAGTATATTTAATTTAATCTATGGTGATAGAATAAATTAAATAGCTTAATATTATTATTTAATATTTTAGAAATATTAAATATAAATTAATAAGAGGAGTCTTATTAATATTATTACAATTATTATTATTTTAATTTCTAAAAGAGTTTAGGAATTAATTTAATATAAATACTCTCATTTATTCTAATTGGATTAGGAGGAAAATTAGTTAAAGGAGTTTAATTAATTATCCTAATAAGATTAGGGAGCTTAATTAATTAAAAGAATTTAATTAATTAAATAAAACCCAATTCCTTAATTGTTAAGGTGGGTTGCCCATATCTATAAATAAGAGGAGTCTTATTATGGGTGGTATGGGTTGTTGACTTTTACAACATAATAATTCGATTTGTTGGGAGAGTACCCTTTTATAGAGATAGAAAACTAGGGTTTGAGCCAATACCCCCATCTTCTTGAATTTTCTTCTTCCTTGGTGGATCACCTCTGAGGCCAAACATTTGGGTGGCTAACGTTGATCGAAAGGAAGGAACCAAACCCGGTGGATTCAGTTGAGCGAAAAGGATTTGGAGGTGAACTTGTACACGAGGAAGCTCGATCTTGAGGTATGATTTTATTCTTTATCTTTTCGTTTAATTAATAATTATGCATAAAGGGTGATCACGGGTATATGGTTTGTAAATTTTTAAACTACGATTTTACACTTTAGCACTTTTTGCAATTTGATTTGATTCTTTGTTGGTCATTGCTCTTTTGGTTGTGTTGACTCATTATCGCGCTCCACTAATCGAGCCCTATTCACAACATCTGAATATAAACAAAGTTTGTGAGAAATGAGGTGTTGATGTATTTCGGGTTTCAAACCTCTTAAAACATTCACGTCATTCTCTCCTCATTATCGACCAAATGGGATGTAAACGGACAACTTCGGCAAACTTAGCCTCGTCTTTGCGCCACTGGTCGTATTATTTTGTTCCGACTTGATGAACTCTACCTCCTTCATGTAGCGAATACTTTGGGAAAGTACTTGTCGTTGAATAGTTCTTGGAACTTCTCCCAAGACATCTTGAGTCGTCGGTGGTAAGTGCGTTTTTCTGATTCCCACCAATTATCGCTTCTTCTTCATGCAACATAAAGGTGGCGAATGGAACCTTTTTTCTCCTCGAGCATTCCAAGACATCAAATATCTTGGTGATCTGCTTTATCCACGTCTCTGCCTTAAGTGGTTCTGGCTTTCCTAAAAACTCTTGTGGTCCCAGCTCGTTGAACTGCTTAGCGGTGACCAACCGTGGGTTTCCCTTGTTTCCACTGCATTTTGGAGCGAGTCTCTCTCTCGTTTGGTGTTGCATGAACTGTACAAATCCTCTGAACATCCAATCGTTCATCATTGGATCGATGTTGTTGTTTACCTGAGGATTATTGTCTTCTTGTTGCACATTATCCTGGGTATTGATCTGTGGTGACTCAATAGTCTCCTGTGCTCCATTGTTATTCTCAACATTCTCAGATGTCATTTACAAATACTGCCACAAAACAAGGGTTAATTGACATGTCACATATTATCCCTATACTCGTGAGAGACCAATTAAATACCAAATAAACTTAGGTAGGTCATACTAGCGAAGAATTCCCGTCTCTCCCCTCTAGTTCTTGATTCACATCTCGGCCGGGGATCATATCCTAAGCTTTGATACCAACCGTGATGCCCCCCAAAATAGGTATACATCACCCATCTTGAGTTGCCAAAAACATGGTAAAAATTCAAATACAACTTAATAATAAAAGCGTTAGTGTAAAAAGGCGACAAAACATAAAGCGTGAGTTTTAAAACGAATATTGTCTTCTGAGGCGATATTCAACTCAAATGGAGTCCTCAAAAGCTATCATCTGGACCGTCACTCTGTTCCCCGACTACGTTCTCATTTCCTAAAGAGGAGAATGAAGGCAAAATGGTGAGCTCAACTAGCCCAGTAAGAAATATTATTACTAAGATATTGCAGAATAATTTATCGTTAGCCTTCAACAGTGTTAAACTGATAAAATATAACAAACATCAAGTTTAACTGCAATGTGGAACAAGCAATCCATTAGAAGAGTCAGTAGAGAATAAAATCTACTATCTTATATGATTTAAAAGTTTTTTCATCACTTTTATCGTGAGACTCGACAATAAATAATCCACATCATCGAATCACCCCTCGCACTACTGACCAAGGATATTCTTTAGTATCACGACCACAAATTATCCATGCAATACGGGCCAAGGATATTCGTGTATTCATTAATGGTCATAATCATGCCATAAAACAATTCATCTTTGCACCCTTGGCCGAAGAGAATCCATGACCATAATCATACCAAAAACTGTCCATCAATGCACTACAGGCCAATGAGGACTTTTATCACATCATTTGTAACATTACGGTCATGATTATACCGAATAATCCCTAGTTATAATCATACCAAGTCCATCTATGCACTACTGGCCAAAGATGACTTTCATAACTATATAAATATGAGGATGATGACAATGACATAATAATTTAATAAAATAAGTTCAAGGATAAAATTTAAAGATTTATAATTTAATTTATCCAGAATTCAGTAACGTTCAAATTGTCAATATGATACTGCTTTGTGGAGTAAAATTCAAGAATAGTATTGTACCAAAAATGATTTTGGACCTAAAACGAATCAATTTTTATCATGAATAGTACCCCGGGTGAATAGTACTAGAGTAAATAGTACCCCGTGAATAGTACTTCGTAAATAGTAACCCATGAATAGTACTCCAGCATGAATAAGTTAAACTTTATTAAGAATGCTCAGAATAATATTTCCATGAAAAGATACTTGATGAAGCGCAAATATCAAGGATATTCTACTAATTTCATGGAATATAGAAGCCAAAACTTTAACCAAATGAGTATCGAATGAAGATCAAAATATGGATACAATCAATGATAGTAACCATAATAGACATCTGGGACGAAAAAGAGAAAATTTCATTTTTGGGTGAATAATTATACGTATTTGTGAATAGTCTTTGTATCGTGAATAGTAACAATACACAAAAAAGGTAGAAATTCCATAATAAAATTCATATCAATATTTTGGCATAATGATATTTAAGAAAATAATATCATTTACGAAGAAAATGACATCCCTTACTACTGTTGAACGAAAATAATATTCCATATTAAACAATAATGGAGTAAAATTCAAGAATGAAGATCAAAACATGGATACAATCAAAGATAGTAACCATAATAGACATCTGGGATGAAAAAGAGAAAATTTTCATTTTTCGGTGAATAGTGTCGTATATGTGAATAGTGTCGTTTACGTGAATAGTAACCCCGAACCAAAAAGGTAGATATTCTACAATAAAATTTATATCAATATTTCGGCATGATGATATTGAAGAAAATAATATCATTTACGAAGAAAATAACATCCCTTACCTCAAAATAACAGTAGTTCTGATCGGAATATCGGATGTAAAGCCGATGGAAACTTGCACTAAATAGCAACTCTCAAAGTATCTAAATACTCACATAAATACGCTCGATAATATAGAGAGAAAGAAAACTTGTTTCTGGTATGATTTTTAATTCTAACATAAGCGCCTATTTATAGGAAAATGCTAGAACGTCATAGGAGACTAAATAATACAATAATATTATTATTATTTCTACGCATGCATGCATTGAATAAAAATTTAGCCACCACAAGTGGGGCCCACAAGAAATCAGCCATCTTCCTCAACAACCAAAAGTGGGGCCCACCCATAATTTAAATTAAAATATTTTAATTTCCAAAATTTTAACAATTCATAATAAATAGCCCTTTTATCAGAAAAATAAGAATTTTATGTCCATTCCACACGAAATCGAATTCTCTACAACTTTGCAAAAGATAGTTTTTCCAAATTCCAAACAGAAAATATCCGAAATCCACAAACGGACGATTTTCAATACCTCTTAAAATTCATAACAAATCATACGTTAATTTTTAATGGTTCCAAATTTGTGGACATATACTCAACTTATATATGTATAATATATCCCAAAATCACAACGATCCAACGGTCAGATTAAAATTATAACTCACGCAATAGAGCTTTAAGAACACCGATTTGAGTTTTTAATACCTCCAATTCGATAAAATACTGATAAAATATCTCAACATTAATTCCTTCAATTATAACCACATAAAATAAATATTTTCCTATCTATCATTTATTTCCACATAAAATAAATATTTCCTTATCATATAAATCAATAATTAATTATTCACAAATAATATTATAGAATCACAATAATGACAACCAGTACGTTTCTGAGGAAAGAGGGGCTTTTCAGATAAGGATTTCTCCTTCTTTGGGCGCAATTAGGTGACCAAACCTCTCCTTGATGTAACTTTCTAGACATTTCCAATAATGTTAACTAATAATATTATTCAAATAATATGAATTATTGATTTGATAATGGAAAATCTTTATGCGGTGACAATTATTGAAACAACAATAATATAAAATATCAACGCGAAATTATTGAATCAATAAAATAAAATATTGAATAGTAATTACTATAACAATTATTGAGTAAAAGCGAGTGACTTCTCACGTAAGCACCAATAATCAATCTGGTGTGCTACTCTTATGCTACGACCAGCATATTCTTTATACTTTTACTACCGGGGTAGTTCAATGATTAACAGTAAACATCCACCGTTATTCTCATAAAAAGATATTTTCATTGTTTTCTCTTTCCGATAATAATTTTGTTGTGGGGTCCACCAATGATTGTGTAATGTCGTAATGCGGATATTCCCCGATAAAAAGAATATTCCCAGACCAATCTAATATTTTATAACCACTTACTTACTTTTCAAAATTTATAAATATTACCTGACTATAACATTATCTCAAATCCACACCATAACATAAAAAAAAAATATTTTGAGAAAAATAAATATTTATTCATAAAATTTGGGGTCTCACAATCTCCCCTTCTTATGAAATTTTGCCTCAAAATTTACGTGCACGTTACACAGTATCTTAGAGCAGATGTGGTCACTTCACAAATTCTAACTCTTGAGGTATAACCTTTGAGCATATAATATATTCCTTCTTTTCTAAGATTTTAACAGGTACCTCTTCATACGTTAAATCTTCCGTTATCTCGTCCGGTTCAAAATCGATAATGTGGTTCGGGTCATCCACATATTTATGTAACATCGATACGTGAAAAACACGCGACATATTTGGCATTAAAGCGAGTTTATAGGCCACAGTTCCTACTCGATCGAGGATTTCAAATGGGCCGTCTTCATCGACTCTTACTTCAAGAATAACGTCTTCTTGAACCATCTTCTTCGTATTTATCAGCTCCAGGTCTGTAGCTTTAGCATTATGATTTAAAGTCGGTTCTAATCGTATATTCGCTATTTTCACGTAGGTTTGTATATTTGCACTCGTAAAAACATACGATCCTCTACTCAACACGTCGGCTAACACGTTCGTTTATCCCACGATGGTATTGAATGGTATAACCATAATCTTGAACAGCTCGAGCCAACGTCTTCAGTGCATTTATGTTCATTTTGGGTGAAGAAATATTTGAGGGTTTTAGAAATGGGTTTTGTACTGGGGTCAATACAAATTTACTTTCACGCTCTGGGGTAGGTCAAGAAGTCTTCATGGAATACTTCGGGAAATTTATTAACACTAGAAATATCATTTAAAAATTATGACTCTCATCCAAGACTTGGATAACACATGAAATGAAAATTTCTCCTAACGGAGTTTCACTGATAAGTAAAAGTTTAATTTCTCGGGAGTTAAATTTAAACGTTGAGCGCAAGTAAGAGAGATAAAAGAATGGGTAGAACCGGTATCGAATAAGGTATAGACTATGCAAGAGTTTTGATTAACTTACCCATAATAACTTCATTCATGTTCCTCGACAAACGTTCTCACTTAAACTACCGACTTTGACTTGTCTAGGACATCCTTTGGCGTCACTATCCCAGCTGGACTTGACTTCACTACACGACAAAATCGAGCTAGGTGACCTTCTCTTCCGCAATTGAAAAACGCTTTGGGTTGCTGCGTACAGTTTGGACGGATGTGTCCCTCCTGTCCGCATTTAAAACATACAATCGGTGGTCGTTCTTCTTCTTTGGAAACAGGTGCTGGTGTTGCTGTCTTTCCATCATTATTGAACCTTCTCTTCTTGAAATTTTCACTTCTAATATCTTGGCCATGATTACCACTGAAGTGGTTACCATTCTTGGCATGATAATTTCCCCCACGATGGTTATTGTTGTTCTGATGGTCGTTTCCACTGGTATGATTATTATCGTGCTGTTGGTCGTTGCCTTTTGGTTGTGTTGACTCATTATCGTGCTCCACTAACTGAGCCCTATTCACAACATCTGAATATAAACAAAGTTTGTGAGAAATGAGGTGTTGATGTATTTCAGGTTTCAAACCTCGCAGAAACATTCACGTCATTCTCTCCTCATTATCGACCAAATGGGATGTAAACCGGGACAACTCAGCAAACTTAGCCTCGTACTGCGCCACGGTCATATTATTTTGTTCCAGCTTGATGAACTCTACCTCCTTCATGTGACGAATACTTTCGGGAAAGTACTTGTCGTTGAACAGTTCTTGGAACTTCTCCCAAGACATTTTGAGTGCGTCGAGTGGAGTGCGTTTACGATTCCCACCAATTATCTGCTTCTTCATGCAACATAAAGGTGGCGAATGGAACCTTTTTCTCCTCTGAGCATTCCAAGACATCAAATATCTTGGTGATCTGCTTTATCCACGTCTCTGCCTTAAGTGGTTCTGGCTTTCCTAAAAACTCTGGTGGTCCCAGCTCGTTGAACTGCTTAGCGGTGACCAACCGTGGGTTTCCCTTGTTTCCACCTGCATTATGAACAGGAGTCTCTCTCGTTTGGTGTTGCATGAACTACACAAATCCTCTGAACATCCCATCATTCATCATTTGATCGGTGTTGTTGTTTACCCGAGGATTATTGTCTTCCTGTTGCACATTATCCTGGGTATTGATCTGTGGTTACTCAACAGTCTCCTGTGCTCCATTGCTATTCTCAACATTCTCAGATGTCATTTTCAAATACTACCACAGAACAAGGGTTAATTGACATGTCACATATTATCCCTATACTCTGACCGACCAATTAAATTAAATACCAAATAAACTTAGGTAGGTCATACTAGCGAAGGAATTCCCCGTCTCTCGTATCCTAGTTCTTGTCTCACATCTCAGCCAGGGATCATATCCCTAAGCTTTGATACCAACTGTGACGGCCCCAAAATAGGTACACATCACCCATCTTGAGTCGCCAAAAACATGGTACAAAATTCAAATACAACTTAATAATACAACTATTGTGTAAAATATGACAAAACATAAACTGAGAGTTTTAAAATGAATATTATCTTCTAGACAGTATTCAACTCAAATGGAGTCCTCAATACATTTATTATCACACTATTTCATAGAATAGTGAGGACTATTAAAGCTATCATCTGGACCGTCACTCTGTTCCCCGACTAGTCCCGACTACGTTCTCATTTCCTGAAGAGGAAAATGAAACCAAAATGGTGAAGTCAACTAGCCCAGTAAGAAATATTATGACTAAGATAGTGCAGAATAAATTATCGTTAGCCTTCAAAAGTGTTAAACTGATAAAATATTCAAACATCAAGTTTAACTGCAGCGGAACAAGCAATCCATTAGAAGAGTCAAGTAGAGAATAAAATCTACTATCTTATATGATTTAAAAGGTTTTTCATCACTTTTATTGTTGAGACTCAGCTTAATAAATAATCCACATCATTGAATCATCCCTGCACTATGACCAAGGATATTCTTTAGTATCACGACCACAAATTATCCATGCACTACGGGCCAAAGATATTCGTGTATTCATTAATGATCATAATCATGTCATAAAATAATTCATCTTTCCACCCTTGGCCGAAGAGAATCCATGACCATAATCATACCAAAAACTGTCCATCAATGCACTATGGGCCAATGAGGACTTTTATCACATCATTTGTAACATTACGGTCATGATTATACCGAATAATCCCTAGTTATAATCATACCAAGTCCATCTATGCACTACTGGCCAAAGATGACTTTCATAACTATATAAATATGAAGATGATGACAATGACATAATAATTCAATAAAACAAGTTCAAGGATAAAATTTAAAGATTTATAATTTAATTTATCCAGAATTCAATAACGTTCAAATTGTCAACATGATACTACTTTGTAGAGTAAAATTCAAAAATAATATTGTACCAAAAATGATTTGGACCGAAAACGAATCAATTTTTATCATGAATAGTACCGAATTGAATAGTACTTAGAGTAAATAGTACCCGTGAATAAGTACTTCGTGAATAGTAACCCGTGAATAGTACTCCAGCATGAATAAGTTAAACTTTATTAAGAATGCTCAGAATAATATTTTCATGAAAACATACTAGATGAAGCGCAAATATCAAGGATATTCTACTAATTTCATGGAATATAGAAGCCAAAACTTTAACCAAATGAGTATAGAATGAAGATCAAAACATGGATACAATCAATGATAGTAACCATAATAGACATCTGGGATGAAAAAGAGAAAATTTCATTTTTCGGTGAATAGTGTCGTATTTGTGAATAAAGTAAGTATCGTAGATAAATAACAGAGCACAAAAAGGTAGAAATTCCATAATAAAATTCATATCAATATTTTGGCATAATGATATTTAAGAAAATAATATCATTTACGTAGAAAATGACATCTCTTACTACTGTTGAACGAAAATAATATTCCATATTAAAAAATAATGGAGTAAAATTCAAGAATGAAGATCAAAACATGGATACAATCAAAGATAGTAACCATAATAGACATCTGGGATGAAAAAGAGAAAATTTCATTTTTCGGTGAATAATGTCATTTACGTGAATAGTAACCCCAACACAAAAAGGTAGAAATTCCACAATAAAATTTATATCAATATTTCGGCATAATGATATTGAAGAAAATAATATCATTTACGAAGAAAATAACATCCCTTACCTCAAAATAACAGTAGTTCTGATCGGAATATCGGATGTAAAGCCGAAGGAAACTTGCACTGAATAACAACTCTCAAAGTATCTAAATACTCACAAAAATACGCTTGATAATATAGAGAGAAAGAAAACTTGTTTCTGGTGTGATTTTCAATTCTAACCTAAGCGTCTATTTATAGGAAAATGCTAGAACGTCATAGGAGACTAGATAATAAAATAATATTATTATTATTTCTACTCATGTATGCATTGAATAAAAATTCAGCTGCCACAAGTGGGGCCCACCAGAAATCAGCTATCTTCCCCAACAACCAAAAGTGAGGCCCACCCATAATTTAAATAAAAATATTTTAATTTCTGAAACTTTAACAATTCATAATAAATAGCCCTTTTATCAGAAAAATACGAATTTTATGTCCATTCCACACGAAATCGAATTCTCTACTTTCTTACGTAAGAAAGTATTTTCAAATTCCAAACAAAAATATCCGAAATCCACAAACGGACGATTTTCAATACCTCTTAAAATTCATAACAAATCATACGTTAATTTTTAACGGTTCCAAATTTGTGGACATATACTCAACTTATATATGCAAAATATATCCAAAAATCACAACGATCTAACGGTCGGATTAAAATTATAACTCAGGCAATAGATCTTTAAGAACACCGATTTGAGTTTTTAATACCTCCAATCTGACAAAATACTGATAAAATATCTCAACATTAATTCCTTCAATTATAACCACATAAAATAAATATTTTCCTATCTATCATTTATGTCCATATAAAATAAATATTTTCTTATCATATAAATCAATAATTAATTATTCACAAATAATATTACGTAATCACAATAATGACAACAACGGTAGTTCCTGAAAGAGGGGCTTTTCAGATAAGGATTTCTCCTTCTTGGCGTGCAATTAGGTGATCAAACCTCTCATTGATGAACTTTCTAGACATTGCCAATAATGCTATCTAATAATATTATTCAAATAATATGAATTATTGATTTGATAATGGAAAATATCTGTGCGATGACAATTATTGAAACAACAATAATATAAAATATCAACGTAGCAATTATTGAATCAATAAAATAAAATATTCAATAGTAATTACTGTAACAATTATTCAGTAGAACTGAGTGACTTCTCACGTAAGCACCAATAATCAATCTGAGTATGCTACTATGCAACCACACGTATTCATCGTACTTTTAATCTTTGGGTAGTTCAACGAGTTAACGGTAAACTTCCGTCGTTATTTTCATAAAAAGATATTTCTGTCATTTTCTCATTTCGACAATAATTCCGTTGTGGGGTCCACCAATGATTGTGTCGTCGTACGGATATTCCCCAACAAAAAGAATATTCCCCGACCAATCGAATAGTTTATAACCACTTGCTTACTTTTCAAAATTTATAAATATTACCCACAACTGTAACATTATCTCAAATCCAAAAATATTTCGAGAAAATTAAATATTTATTCATAAAATTTGATGTCTCACAGTTATTGTTGAACTTTGTTAGACTAGCGAACCCTTTTTGATTCGACTAGTCCATAGTTGATGAACGTTCTAAATTTCAAAAACCTTGTTGAATTATCCAAACCAAACTTCCTTTGGTGTGGACTCTAATGTCAAACTGAGATGAACAACCCTGTTATAGGGGATTATTTACGCTTTAGCGTTAAGATATTGTGCACAGTATGGTACTGAGGGTTGATCCTCCCAGGTACGAGTAGAAAAGTCCATAGTCTTATGACTGTTAAAGGTTTCAAGTGTAACCCTTGATAACCTAGGACATAGTTTAAGGTCTTATGACCCTTAGAAGTTCTTTTAACTCTTGTTATTCATTCTTGATTCAAAAGTTGAGTTTTGTTCCAGAAGTACTTGATTCTCTCGCATGTTATTATATTGTTGTTTCATTATTATATTTGTGGGCAATCGTGCTCACTCTTGCGTAATAATAACATTGCAGTTAAGAATGAAAGGTCCGATGAGCCTTCTACTAGCAAAGGGAAGAGCAAGATTAGCAAATGATGAAGTCTTGTTGTTTATGTGATTGTTTATTCATGTTCCAGACTTATGTTAATGTTATGTAAGACTTATTATTTGTTTATGATCCACACAGATGTTAAAGGTTAGTTAGACCTGAGATTGAAATTTTTATTCTGATGTTGTAACCCCTTAAGGGGAGGATTTATTCTATTTATTACATGGTTTGCATTTGTTACGGGTATATAGATAGATGATATATGTACCCAATCCAGTTTGAAGGACTACAATCGTATATGCTAGATCGCAGGACGATGTCCCGCATCATGGAAGAGGAGCGTGGCAAGGCTATTCACTGCCTTAACAAGCAGTGATAGGATTAGTTTAATTATGTGAAAACCTATCTGGTAGTTAAAAATGTAAATTCTGATGTGTTTATAAACAAAGGAATATTTTAATGTTTTAAATCCTGTAGATTCTTTATCTTGGGATAGTTGATGTAAATAGAAGTGATGCTATCGTATGATGTTAAAACTTTTGATTTGAATAAAATATCAGAGTTTATTCGAGATAATGTGTTAAGTGATTATGATTAAATGTTTTTGTTAAGACTTAAATGTTTAAGGGATTGAATAAAGACCTAATAAGCGTATATTCTTAACAGAAATATGCCGCCAACAACGACGCCAATGCTAATCATGTTCAGCAATTGGTGAACCTATTAGCTGGAGCAATTAATAATCAACCTCAAGCTCCACCGAATATATCGTTCAAGGATTTCAAGACGGTGGGACCGCCAGAGTTTAAGGGCTCCATGAACCCGATCGAAGCTCAAACCTGGGTTATGGAGATGGAGAAAGTGTTTGACGTCGCCAGGGTCAGAGAGGACCAGAAAACCGCATATGCAACATTTATGCTAAAATCCGAAGCCAGTTATTGGTGGCAAGCAAACAAGGTACGGGGAGGAGAAGGTATGATTACTTGGGATAGATTCAAGGAGATGTTCTTTGAGAAGTATTTTCTTACTAGCTCGCAGAACCAAATGGAGGTCCATTTTCTGTAGTTGAAATAGAGGAATATGTCTGTAGCAGACTATGCCGCAAGATTCAATGAGTTGGCTAGGTTCGCCACATATCAAGTGCACACAAATGAGAGAAAAGCAAGAAGGTTTGAACAAGGACTGAAGCCTTGGTTGTATAGTAAGGTGTTGATGTTTTAGTTGAAGACGTTCGTTGGAGTACTGGAGAAAGCCATACTCGTTGAAGGTGGAAGCGATGCGGTAACTAAATATAATCAGGATCAGAAAAAGAAGAAGAGTGAAAATGAAGGAATTAACAAGACTAGTGGAAGTAACATGGGAGGTAGTAATAATCAGAAGAGAAAGTGGTCTAACAACGTGTCAGCTAGAAATTAGCAAGGAGGGCAGAAGAAGAGGATCAAAGCATGCCCGACCTATTGGAAAGCTCATCTGGGAGTTTGCATGAAGGGAAAACGAGTATGCTATAATTGTGGTCAGGAACGCCATATGGCACCTAACTGTCCTAATCCAAAGAAGGGTGCCTGTTTTACTTGTGGCTCAAAGGATCATCTGGCAAGAGACTGTCCTAAGAAAGGATCTGGAGGGGCAGGATCAGGAGGGAATAAAGGAAACAACGGTGTAAGCACTTTAACTATCACAAGACCAACCGCAACCAACCGACCGACCGCCAAAACATTCAACATGATAGTGCAGGATGCAGTGTAGTCTCGTGATGTGGTGTCAGGTATCAATCCGATCAATAAAGTTAATGCTTATGTATTATTTGATTCGGGTGCTACTTGTTCATTTATATCCGATGACTTTGCTAAGAATTTAGAATTGCCTAAGGATGAGTTAGAATACCCCATGAATATTGAAATTGCAAATAGAGAAGTGATCCATGCTAAATACGTACATAAGAACTGTAGGGTGGATATTAAGGGTAACATTATGAATGTAGACCTTATCCCTATCAAACTTGGGGAATTTGACGTTATCTTGGGAATGGATTGGCTATTCAATTATGGGGCTATAATTGATTGCCAAAAGAAGTGTATTAACCTTATAAGTCCGTCAAAGGTTGTGTTTTATGGTAGCAAATCGCCTAGATAAGCGAGTAGTCTGACGATGATGTAGGCCAGAAAGTTGTTAAGATAAGGCTGTGTAGGATATTTAGCTTACATAGTCGACAGTCGTAAAGAGAATTCGAAAGTAGAGGAGATACCAGTAGTGAGGGATTTTGCAGACGTATTTCTGGATGATTTGCCAGGACTTCCACCAGATATAGAGGTTGAATTTGTGATAGATTTGGCTCCAGGAACGGCTCCAATATCGATGGCACCGGTAAAGATGAAAGAATTTATGGTACAACTACAAGAATTACTGGACAAGAAGTACATTCAACCGAGCGTATCGTCGTGGGGAGCACCAGTATTGTTTTTGAAGAAGAAGGATGGGACGATGCGGCTTTGCATCGACTATAGAGAATTGAATAAGGTCACAATTAAGAATAAATATCCATTACCGAGGATCGACGACCTGTTCGATCAATTGAAGGGAGTAAGATACTTTTCAAAGATAGACTTGAGAAGTTGTTATCATTAACTGAAGGTGAAACCAGAGGATGTACCGAAGACAGCGTTCAGAACACAATATGGTCGCTACAAATTTTTGGTAATGTCATTTGGTCTAACAAATGATCCTGCAACATTTATAGGCTTAATGAATGGTGTGTTCAAGCCGTTTTTGGACAAATTCATAGTGGTATTTATAGAAGATATTTTGGTATATTCGAAAACTAAGGAAGAACAAGAAGAGCATTTGAGGGTGACATTAGAGACATTGAGAAGGGAGAAGTTGTATGCCAAGTTTTCAAAATGCGAATTTTGGATTGAGCGAGTACAATTTTTTGGACATGTGATTGATAAAGACGGAATTTCGGTAGATCCATCCAAAGTCAAAGCCGTGATAAACTGGGATCAGTCGAGAACGTCGTCGAAAGTACGAAGTTTTCTTGGATTGGCAGGATATTACAGAAGATTCATTCAAGATTTTTCCAAGATCGCAACTCCGTTAACGAATTTGACACGAAAAGCGGGGAAATTTGTTTGGAGGGAGAAGTGTGAGGAAAACTTTCAAGAATTGAAGAAAAGGTTGAGTACAACACTTATGTTATCTCTTCCGGATGATACAGGAAATTTTGTAGTTTATAGTGATGCATCGCATAAAGGACTTAGTTGTGTGCTTATGCAAAACGGCAGAGTCATTGTGTATGCGTCACGACAATTGAAGGATTATTAGAAGGGGTATCCGACCCATGACTTGGAGTTAGCTGCAGTGGTATTCACTTTAAAGATCTGGAGACACTATCTTTATGGGGAGAAGTGTGAAATATATACAGACCACAAGAGTCTGAAATATATTTTTACACAGAAGGACTTGAATATGCGCCAAAGAAGGTAGTTGGAGTTAATTAAGGACTGTGATTGAGAGATTCTATACCATCCGGGTAAGACAAATATGGTTGCCAACGCCTTAAGTAGAAAGAGTCAGGAGAAATTGATTATGTTGACCGCTCAAGAAGAGCTAATTACATCAATGGAAAAGCTAGAATTGGAAGTGAAGTATCCTATGGAAATTGATGAGAAGCTATTTCAGATACAAGCTGGTTCAACTTTACTAGATAAAGTTAAGGAGGCTCAACTTCAGGATGAAGAATGTAAAAAGGTGAAAAAGAAGATATCCGAAGGAACCGAATCGAGATTCAAGATGGACAAGGAAGGAATACTATGATTTGAGAGCAGAATTTGGGTACCGCCAGTACTAGAGATTAAGGAAGACACTTTGAGCGAGGCTCATAGCTCATAATATTCAATTCACCCGGGTAGTACCGAGATGTACCAAGATATTTGACAACATTTCTGGTGACCAAATTTGAAACGAGATGTTGCAGAGTGTGTTGCCAAATGTCTGACATGTCAGAAAGTGAAAGAAGAACATCAAAGGCCGAGTGGGTTGCTACAACCATTGGAGATTCCAGAATGGAAATAGGAACACATTACGATGGATTTCGTGGTTGGCCTTCCGATAACTCAGAAAGGCTACAACGCAGTATGGGTTATCATTGACCGACTGATAAAATCCGCACACTTCCTTCCGATTAGAATCAAATTTAACTTAGACCAGTTGGCAAAATTATATGTAAAAGAGATTGTTTCGAGACACAGAGTTTTGGTGTCAATTATTTCTGATAGGGATCCGCACTTTACATCGAACTTCTAGAAACGACTACAGGAATGCATAGGTACGCAGTTGAGAATGAGTATGGCATATCACCCTCAAACAGATGGACAGAGTGAAAGAACGATTAAGACATTAGAAGATATGTTAAGAGCTTGTGTAATGGACTTTAAAGGAAATTGGTATGATTATCACCTACCGCTCGTAGAGTTCGGCTACAACAACAGTTACCATGCTAGTATTGGCATGCCACCTTATAAAGCGTTATACGGCCGAAAGTGCAGAACTCTACTATACTGGGATGAAGTTGGCGAGAAACAATTACTAGACCCAGAATTGGTACAGAAGACAATTAAAATAGTCAAAGTGATCCGAACAAAACTGGTAGCAGCTCAAGATAGGTAGAAGAAATACGCTGATCCACACCGTAAAATGTTGAGTTTGAATCGGGTAGTTATGTGTTCTTAAAGGTCTCTCCCTAGAAGGGAAAGATCAGATTTGGAAAGAAAGAGAAATTAAGCCCAAGATTCATTGGACCCTTTGAGGTACTACGAAGGATCGGAGAGGTTGCTTATGAAGTAGCCTTACCTCCAGCACTCGAGAATGTTCACAACGTCTTCCATGTTTCAGTTCTACAACCCTACAAACCCGATTAGAAGCACGTGATGGAATACGAACCCATACATTTGGAGAAAGATTTATCTTACGAAGAAAATCTTGTTTAGATTGTCGACCGAAAAGAGCAAGTTCTAAGAAATAAAGTAATACCTTCTGTTAAGGTAATTTGGAGGAATCACAACGCTGAAGAAGCAACGTGAGAACTCGAAGAGCATATGATGAAGAATTATCCTCATTTATTTACTTAAATTATTTATGTTTATTACGGGGACATAATCTTTGTAGGGGGAGATGTATTGGGACGAATTGTTTGAGTCGTGATTCTGAGGACAGAATACTTTTAAGGGGGGAAAGATGTGACAAATAAGATTTTGTAATTTAATTTTAATATTTATTGAATTAAATAAATATTTTTCGAGGATTCAATTATTAGATTAAATAATTAATTGATAAAGTTGTGGTAGATTAACTTAATTATATGTGTTATATTATTAAATTAATGTGGAGAATTGATTTATTCAAAGTATGTAATTATGTGAGCTTATTGAATTAAAAGAAATATTTAATAAGCCTAGTGTTATTTTAATTAATTTAATAATTAATTAGAGATTTAATAATTTGACATAATTAATAAACGAGAAATTTAATTATGTGACTATGTGAATTAATGAGAAATTATTATATTTTATTTAAAATTAAATTAAATAAGATATTTGATTTATTAAGTAAATGGGTGTGACATTATTAAACTATAGTATAAGAGATTTATAAAATTAAATGGGAATGAGACTTTTAAGGCTAGCCAAACGGAGCCCTATTGGGAGTTGGGCAGTTAACCACGAATTGGAGTAACTGACCACAACTGCGTCAGTTTTTGTAATTATATATGTCTTCCTTCTTTTATTTTGCTAAGTCTTTTATTTTCTAAGTCTGGCAAAGCAAATCACAGAGAGGGATTGAGAAATTATTGAGGGAATTTGTTAGTTGTGTGATTGAAGAATTAGTTGAGAAAGGTTTCATCTATACTCATCTATACTTTGGGTAATCTCTTCAACCCAATTTCTATTTTACGTTATTAAAAGTTTTCATGAAAATGGCTTTCAAGTTCTGTTAAAATCTCTGTAATTGGAAATGGTAGTGATTATGTGGATATATATGTGATAATATGTTAGCATATCATGTTTTTACTATATATTATAGATTTCCATATCATCAGTTTAATAAAAATATGACGTATATTATTGCTTCAAAATTTTAGAGTATAGAAATATGGCCATATGGCCCTTACACGCAAATTTAATACGTTAATCATATGTTGTATCATAAATTTTACACTTATATATAATTATGCATGTTAAAACGAAGAAATCAAACTTCGAATGGATGGATTTGGTGTTATAACGAACCCGTAGTGTTAATTTTTATGTTTTGTGTTTAAAACTTTCAAGAACATCAAGAACAGTGAAATTACATGTTTTGATTCTGAAAATTTTGTGTTTAAACTTGTTGAAATAATGCTAGAAGGGTTGGGTAGTAGTTATATGTGTATTTCAGTGTTTGGGTATGTCTAAATTCGTGTAAAAAAAAATTAATTGGAGGTTTTGGCCATGTTCTGCAATTTTTTGCGAATTATAGAAGCTAGTCTTTGGTTCGCCTGCGCCATGGTTGTGCCAACTCCACACCTTACATACTGCGCCACAGCTCCAAAGCTCAAGCCAGTGACACCACCACCATGTCAGCAACGCCTTGTGTAGATTAAGCCTAATGGTGGCGCCGCAGCGCCATTTTGCAGATTGTCCAGAAATGATTTTTTTTTTAATTGTTCAAGTCTAGAAATGTGATAGTAACCAAATCTAAGGAACATAAAATTATGTTAGACGTATAACGAGACGTTAAAATAAATTCTTAACATATTAATAACACATTTATGTGTGAATTGAATTATTGAATGCATAGTTAGCTTATTGTTCGTAAAGTGTAAATTATGTGACAGTAAGTGTGGTAATTTGACTAAGTATAGTCCGAATACAAGTTAAACAAAAAGAATGATCTTGTGATGACTAATTACGTTATAATTGACTGGTATTGTGAATGTAAATGGTATGTAGGATTAAATCAAAGAATGTGTATAAATTAACGTGTAATCTACACATGAGGCAAGTTTCCTAACCCTACTTATTATTGTTAATCAAGTTTATGAAAGTACTTTGAATAAATTCTCGCTACTGTTGATCAAGTTCAATTTGTTATATTTAAAATTATTAATCTTTTCAAAGTATGATTCTGCTATACAATACTTATTCTATTGTATACATCTTGAGATTGTTATTCTATTTAAATATCAGTTATTGTTGAACTTTGTTAGACTAGCGAACCCTTTTTGATTCGACTAGTCCATAGTTAATGAGCGTTCTAAATTTCAAAAACCTTGTTGAATTATCCAAACCAAACTTCCTTTGGTGCGGACTCTAATGTAAAGCTGAGATGAACAACCCTGTTATAGGGGATTATTTACACTTTAGCGTTAAGATATTGTGCACAGTATGGTACTGAGGGATGATCCCCCTAGGTACGAGTAGAAGAGTCCATAGTCTTATGACTGTTAAAGGTTTCAAGAGTAACCCTTGATAACCTAGGACATAGTTCAAGGTCTTATGACCCTTAGAAGTTCTTTTGACTCTTGTTATTCATTCTTGATTCAAAAGTTCAGTTTTATTCCAGAAGTCCTTGATTCTCTCGCATGTTATTATATTGTTGTTTCATTATTATATTTGTGGGCAATCGTTCTAACTCTTGCGTAATAATAACATTCCAGTTAAGAATGAAAGGTATGATGAGCCTTCTACTAGCAAAGGGAAGGGCAAGATTAACAAATGATGAAGACTTGTTGTTTATGTGATTGTGGATTCATGTTCCAAACTTATGTTAATGTTATGCTAGATTTATTATTTGTTTATGATCCACACAGATGTTAAAGGTTAGTTAGACCTGGGATTGAAATTTTTATTCTGATGTTGTAACCCCTTAAGGGGAGGATTTATTCTATCTATTGCATGGTTTGCATTTGTTACGAGTAGATAGATAGATGATATTTGTATAGTGAACACCAAATCTTGTGGAATTGAAGTACCTGGATTTGGGGGTGTCACATTCATCTCATGAATAATAAATCCATTCCATATATGCATCGATATCAATTTAATGGGCAATTTCAAATTTATTAAAATCTAATTTTGAAATAAAATAAACTCCTTTATTTTAATCAAAATTTAAATCATAATAAATTTTTTATTTTATTTTATCCAATTTTGAATAAAATAAACTCCTTTATTTTTAATCAAATTCCAAATCAAAATAAACTCCTTTATTTTAATTAATAAGCAATCTAATTTCAAGTACAAAATAAACTCCTTTATTTTAACTTAAAATTCTTTGGAAAAATAAAATATGTTGAATACTATTCCTTATCTAAATTAAACATCTTTAATTTTAGGAAACATGGAATCATATTCCATATGTGAATAAACTTTTTATTCTAGGAAACATAGAATCATATTCCATATTGAATAAACTCCTTTATTCTAGTAAACATAGAATCATATTCCATATGTGAATAAACTCCTTTATTCTAGGAAACATGGAATCCTATTTCATATGTGAATTAACTCTTTTATTTAAGCGAACGTGGAATCCAATTCCAAGTTAATATACAAACTTTTGAATAAATTCTTTTATTCAAACGAATGTGGAACCCAATTCCAAGTTAATGTAAAACTTTTATTTTAATCATATTCCAATTCAAAACATTTTATTTTAATTGAAATAAATACTAAAATACAAATTTTCAAAATTTGGTGTCAAGTAACACTATGCCTGAATACACTAGGATACAAATCTGGCTAGCAGTTGCTAGCCCAAAAAGCCTTTTCCACGTTATGGCTCACTGCTACCGCTAGCCCGTCTAAAACGTTTTCCCGAGTTATGTACGCAATGTGCTCGAGAATGAATCTGAGATGCAGCGTAAGCTGCCACTGCATCGCAGCATGAAACAAAAAAATTTTCCAGAAAAATTGATCCAATTGCATATCATACATACACGGAATCAACAAGATCGATAATTAGCACAAAATTTGGCTTTGATACCACTGTTGGGTTTGTATGTAGCGCGATCATTTAATCAAATTACATAAAAGGTGCGGAAGCGAGATAAAATAAGAATTTAAAATTTTCATATAAACCTATCACCATGATCATACTTTGTTCATAAATATCAATCAATAGAAAAGAGATGGAGATTAGATTCATACCCTCGTAGAACTAGCCTCTCCAGGTACAAGTTCACCTCCAATCCTTTTCGCATTCAACTTGAATCCATCGGGCTAAATTCCTTCCTTTGATCAACGTTAGCCACCCAAGTGTTTAGCCTCTAGAGGTGATCCACCAAGGAAGAACAAAGATTCAAGAAGAATGATGTTTTGGCTCAAACCCTAGTTTATCATATCTCTGTAGAAAAAGGGTGTACTCGCCAACAATCGGAATCATGTATATCACCCTCTGATATCTGATATAAGATTTCTCTTATAAAGATATCAGTTAACCTGCCTAATCTAATTAGAAATTAGGGTATTATTTAATTAATTAAATTCCTTTAATTAATTAAGCTCCCTAATCTTATTAGGGATAATTAATTAAATTCTTTTAATTAATTTGCCTCCTAATTTTATTAGGAATATCTAAGAGTGCTTATATTAAATTAATTCCCAAACAACTTTAGAAATTAAAATAATAATAATTTTAATAAGACTCCTCTCATTAATTAATATTTAATATTTCAAAATATTAAATAATAAATATTAAGCTTTTTAATTTATTCTATCACCATAAATTAAATTAAATATACTTAACTTATTATTATGATTATGTTATTTTCTTCTCAAATAAATATTTTTCTTTTTATGGTGTGACCCTTTAGGTTCTCCATATTAATTGGTTGTGAATAAATCAATTATAACAATTTTAATCTTATTTAAATAAATAAATTAAACTATTGATTTATTTAAATAAATATTATTTATTTTACAATAAGGATAAGTCTCCTAGCGATTAACGACTTTCCGGAAAATATATATTTCAACATTAATCATAAAAGAACCTTTTAGTAGATAGTTACCATACAATTCAATCTTTCCACCATACAATGTCTCAATTAAATATAAGACATGGATTTACTATGAAGTCTTATTTTATTTAATTATATGTATTTCGATTCTTAAATGCACAACTCCAAATAATGCAAATTGGAAACTCCTTTCTAATTTCATTCTACCTTGGCCAAGGACTACTAGGTTGTCATTTATCGAATCACATAGGACATTTCTCTTCTTTCACTAGAAGCGGTAGATTCTTTATGGTTCATATATTATCTCCATGTACAACTTATTATACACAAGCATACCCTTTGATATACCCTAAGGGTCTTAAGGAATAAGTCAAAGTATAATTCATTATACACAAGATACTATGATGATCTCAAGTCTAAGGATCACTTGTACTACTATCACTTCAGGAATTCCTATTGACGGGCAAGTAAAACTCCATTAGGTATTCCTTAGCGAGCTATGTTCAGTGAACTTATTCTCCAATAAGCACCTACATACTTGCTTTAATGTCTCCAAAGAAATGATCATGAGATCAATCATCCTCATCTAATGAGCAAGCAACATATGTACCATTCTATCTGGATTCATTAATCCCTTGTATACATCACCCATCTTGAGTCGCCAAATACATGGTACATAAATTCAAATACAACTTAATTATACAACAATCGTGTAAAATACGACAAAAATATAAAGAGAGTTTAAACAAGAATATTGTCATCTAGACAATATCCACACTCAATGGAGTCCTCATTACAATTATTATCACATTATTTCCATAGAATAGTGAGGACTACTAAAGCCATTTATCCCGGACCATCACTCCATTTTCCCACTCGTCCCATTATATTCTCATTTCTCAAGAGAACAATGAAAAGAAAGGGTGAGCTCAACTAGCCCCAAGAAAAAATATTATGACTAAGATAATGCAGAATAAATTATCCTTAGCCTTCAACAGTATAACAACTGATAGAATACAATAGACAACAAGTTTTAGATCAACAACTGCAGCGAAAATAAGCAATCCATTAGAAGAGTCAAGTAGAGCATAAAATCTACTATCTTCTATGATTTAAAAAGTTTTTCATCAACTTTATCGCGAGACTCGACAATAAATAAAATCGAATCATCCATGCACTACTACGACCAAGGATATTCATGTAATCATCAATGGTCATGATTATACCGAATAATCCTGGTCATAATCATACCAACAACTTGTCCATCAATGAACTACAGGCCAATGAGGACTTTTACCACATCATTCGTCACATTACGGTCATGATTATACCGAATAATCCTGGTCATAATCATACCAAGTCCATCTATGCACGTAAGCCAAAGATGACTTTAATCACAATATAAGCATGAGGATGATGATGACAATGACATAATAATTCAATAAAACAAGTTCAAGGATAAATTTTAAAGATTTATAATTTAATTTATCCAGAAATCAATAACGTCCAAATTGTCAACATGATACTGCTTTGTAGAGTAAAATTCAAGAATAATATTCATGTACCAAAAATAATTTGGACAGAAAAGAAATATATTTTTTGGGTGAATAGTACCCGTGAATAGTACTTAGAATAGTACCCCGTGAATAGTACCTTTAAACACGAAAAGTGTCCCAAATACCCGAAAGTGAATGATACTAGAGTGAATAGTAATTTGGAAATGAATAGTAACTTGAATAGTAACTTATGAATAGTACTCCGACACGAAAAAGTACCCCGAATACCCGAATGAATAATACTAGAGAATGAATAGTAATAGGGTGAATAAGTAACTTAATGAATAGTAACTCGTAAAAAAAAATACCAAAGAAAATGATATTTCATGACGAGTACAAAAGAAATGATATCTCATACGAGTATAATAGAATATATGAAACTACGCAAATGGATTTTCACCGCCATACGGTAATCCACGAGACAGATCATTTCCACAATTTAATAAAGAATGAATACGAAGGATCATTCACCATGCATGCGGTAATCCACATAGACAGGTTATTCCAACAGAATAATAAAGAATGGAATAATGAAATTCAATTCACCATGCATGCGATAATCCGCATGATGAGTTATTCCAATGTAATAATAAAGAATGGAACCAGGTCACGCGTATCCGATGCATATGATACATGATATTCCAATAGAATAATAAAGAATGGAACCGTGTCATGCGTAATCCGCATGCATGTGATATTCCAATGAGAATAATAAAGAATGGAATAACAATGAATTCACCGAGCATGCGATAAAGAATGGAATAACAACGCATGCATAATCCAGCGCAGTTATATTCAAATGAAATAATAAAGAATGGAATAATGAGAAGAATTTCACCATGTATGCGGTACTTGCATATGAGACGTTATTATTCAACATAATAATAAAGAATGGAATAACAACCCTTACGAGTATTGAAAGAAAATAACTCTCTTCATGAATACGAAAAGAATAATACCCTTACCCACTACCTCAAAAAAAAGATTGGATACTTGGAATAGTGAGGTAGCGAGACTTTCTCTTCTTCTTTCTCTCTATAATTTCTCTCTATAATAATTGCTCTATAGCTTTAGTGAATTGGTGAGAAATGAATGAAGAATGAGCTTCTATTTATAGGAAAATATAGTTTCGATAATTGCATTACTTGCTTTTGGGGCTCAAATATTACAATATAATACCTTCCTCTTTTTTCATTTTTTAATTTAGTCCTGCAAGTATTATCAAACTTGCACCACCTCCCCAATAGTAAATCATGTGAATCAATAGTAAATCATGTGACTCAATAGTTCTAAACATGTGAAAAAATTAAATTACAAGTATAGTACCTCCATCTATACCTCCATTTTTAACTTAGTCATGCAAGTATTATCAATCTTGCACCAACTCCCCTAATAGTAAATGAATGTGAATCAATAGTACACACATGTGAACAAATAGTTATAATCATGTGAATTAATAGCAATTAATTGCTCATTTATCCGATTAATTACCCGATTGGTCAATATAACCTCCAGACATCAATTATTATCGAAATAAATGTCGATTTTCACTAACACTAATAATTCCAACACAATGGAACTATCAATTTCATCTTTAATCAACACGAACTTATTCATCATTAATATTATAATTCACAATATTTAACAACCAGTGTCGCTCCCAGAAAGAGGGGGGCTTTCGATAAGGATTTCTCCTTATTGGCGCAATTATTAGGTGACCAAACTCTCTCTCGATGTAACTTCTAGACATTGTCAATATTGCAAATAATAATATGAATAACTTTGTCGTCTCAATTATTGATTTAATAATATAACATATTATGCGAGATGATATTGTGACAATAATTGAATCAATAATATGAGATATGATGATGCAACAATTCTTCGTAGCAATAATAATTGAGTATAACCGAGTGACTTCTTACGTAAGCATCAATAATCAATACCGCAGTGCTACTATGCAACCACGCCAGACATTCGTACTTTTACTACCGGGTAGTTCAACGCTTTTAACGGTAACACTTTCGCCGTTATTTTTATAAAATGATAATTTATCGTTTTTCTAACTACGACAATACTACTTCGTTGTGGGGTCCACCAATGATTGTGTTGCGTCGTCTATTATATTCCCCGACAAAAAGAATATTCCCCGACCAATCGAATATTATATAACAACTTGCTTACTTTGCAAAATTTATAAATATTACCCACAACTATAACATTATATCAAATCCACACCATAATATTCAAAAAAATATTTTGAGAAATTTAAATCTTTATTCATAAAATTTGGGGTCTCACAATCTCCCCTCCTTATGAAATTTCACCCTCGAAATTTACGTACGTACCTGGTATGCCGAAGAGGTGAGGATACCTTGACTTCATTTCAGATTCTAACTCTTGAGGTATAACCTTTGAGTGTTGAATACGATCCTTCTTATCCAAGATTTTAACACGTATCTCCTCATACGTTAAATCTTCTGCTATCTCGTCTAGTTCTAATTCAATAATGTGGTTCGGGTCATCCACATATTTACGTAACATCGATACGTGAAAAAACGTTATGAACACGCAACATACTTGGCGGTAAAAGCGAGTCTATAGGCCACGGTTCCTACCGATCGAGGATTTCAAATGGGCCAATTAAATCGAGGGTTGAGATTTCCTCTCTTCGGGTTTGAGAATAACGCCTTCTTGAACCTTCTTCTTCACATTCATCACTCGAGTGTGTAGCTTGAGCGGCTTTAACTTTATCGATTAAAGTCGATTCTACTCATATATTCGATATCTTCACGTGGGTCCTGTAGAGTCTTTAACTCTATCTTCATCATTTGTAAGTTATACTGAAATGGGTTTTTGTGTTAACAACATCGCACTCAGTAACGCATACGATCTTCTACTCAACGCGCTCGTCTACCACGCTCGCTTCTTCCACGATGATATTGAATGGTATAGTCGTAATCTTCAACAACTCGAGCCAACGTCTTTGGCGCATATACGTTCATTTTGGTTGAAGAAATATTTAAGGGTTTTAGAAATGGGTTTTATCTTTGGGGGTCAATACAAAATTCGATTTCACGCTCTAGGGTAGTAGGCTAAGAAGTCTTCAAGAATACGTCAGAAATTTATTAACAATAGAAATATCATTCAAAATCGTGACTCTCATCCAAGACTTGGATAATACGTCACATTGATACCTATCAACTTGCCATCGTTATTCACGACGCCCCTCACGAAAAGTCCGGCTTTGGTGTATCCAAGACTTGGAAGTCACCAACGAAAAAGGCTCGGGGCTCTTTACTTATGGCTTGATATGACAATGATTGACTTTTTAGTGGTTTGGTTGCTTGAATTCACATAATAGGTTGGTTAGAATATGAAAGCTAACAACCTTAAAATAAAAGCATGATGAGTAGTTAACCAATCGATTCCTAAAATCACATCAAAGGCAAGTATTTTCAAAGAGATAAGATCGACGAGTAACGTGAAAGTGTCGATTTGAATCAAACAAGATTTATAAATAGTGGAGGTAACGAAGGTTTCTCCTAACGAAGTTTCAACCAATAAGTCAAAGTCTAACTTCTCCGGAGTCAAATTTAAACGTTGAGCGCAAGCAAGAGAGATAAAAAGAATGGGTAGAACCGGTATCTAATAAGGTATAGACTTCAAGAAGAATTTATAATTAACTAACCCGTGCTAACTTCGTTCGGGTTACTCGCTTTTTGAGAAGTCACGAAAAATGCTCTTCCTGAAACCACCGACTTTGTTTTGTCCGTATCCGCCTTTGGTGCCACCGTCCCAGCTGGACTTGACTTTGGTGCACGACAAAAATCGGGCTAGGTGACCTTCTTTTCCATAATTGTAACATGCTTTGACTGCATCACGCAGTTTGGACTGATATGTCCCTCCCTCCGCATTTGAAGCATACAATTGGTGGTCGTTCTCCTTCCTTGAAAATGGGTGTTGGTCTTTGTTGTCTTTCCATCGTTGTTGAACCTTCTCTTCTTGAAATTTCCACTCCTATTATCTTGGCCATGATTACCACCGAAGTGGTTACCATTCTTGGCATGATAATTTCCCCCACGATGGTTATCATTGTTCGATGGTCGTTTCCCACCGTACGATTATTATCGTCGTGTTGTTGGTCGTTATCTTTTGGTTGTCTTTGACTCATTATCGCGCTCCAATAACTGAGCCCTATTCACAACATCTGAATATAAACAAAGTTTGTGAGAAATGAGGTATTGACGTATATCGGGTTTCAAACCTCTTAGAAACATTCGCGTCATTCGCTCCTCATTATCGACCAAATGGGATGCAAACCGGGATAACTCCGCAAATTTAGCCTCGTATTGCGACACGGTCATATTGTTTTGCTCCAACTTGATAAACTCCACCTCCTTCATGTGACGAATACTTTTGGGAAAGTACTTGTCGTTGAACAGCTCTTGGAACTTCTCCCAAGACATCTTTGAGTCGGCCAGTCGGGTACGCTTTTAGATTCCCACCAATAATCACTTCTTCACGCAACATAAAAGGTGGCAAGGGAACCTTTTGCTCCTCGAGCATCCCAAGACATCAAATATCTTGGTGATCTGCTTTAACCACGTCTCCGCCTTAAGTGGTTTTGGCTTTCCCAAAACTCCGGTGGTCCCAGCTCCTTGAATTGCTTAGCGGTGACCAACCGTGGGTTGCCATTATTTCCACCTATATTTTGAACAGAGTCTCTTACCGATGTTGCATGAATTGCATAAAGCCTCTAAACATCCCATCGCTCATCATTTGATCGGTGTTGTTGTTTACCTGAGGGTTATTGTCTTCCTGTTGCACATTATCCTGGGTATTGATCGTTGATGACTCAACGGTCTCATGTGCTTCATTGTTGATCTCAACATTTTCAGATGCCATTTTTAAACACTGCCACAAAACAAGGGTTAATTGACATATCACATATTATCCCTATACTCTGACCGACCAATTAAATACCAAATAAACTTAGGTAGGTCATACTAGCGAAGGAATTCCCGTCTCTCCCCTCCTAGTTCTTGTCTCACATCTCAGCCAGGGATCATATCCCTAAGCTTTGATACCAACTATGACGCCCCCAAAATAGGTATACATCACCCATCTTGAGTCGCCAAATACATGGTACATAAATTCAAATACAACTTAATTATACAACAGTCGTGTAAAATACGACAAAACATAGCTGAGAGTTTAAACAAGAATATTGGCTTCTAGACAATATCCACACTTAATGGTGTCCTCAGTACATTTATTATCACATTATTTCACTGAATAGTGAGGACTACTAAAGCCATTTATCCTGACCATCACTCCATTCCCCGACTCTAGTCCACTATATTCTCATTTCTCTCAAGAGAACAATGAAAGAAAGGGTGAGCTCAACTAGCCCAATAAAAAATATTATGACTAAGATAATGCGAATAAATTATCCTTAGCCTTCAACAATATAACAACCGATAGAATACAATAGACAACAAGTTTTAGATCAACAATCTGCAATGAAAATAGCAATCCATTAGAAGAGTCAAGTAGAGCATAAAATCTACTATCTTCTATGATTTAAAAAGTTTTCATCAACTTTATCGTTGAGACTCAACTTTTAATAAATAAAATCATCGAATCATCCCATCACCACGGCCAAGGATATTCATGTAATCATCAATGGTCATGATTATACCGAATAATCCTCGGTCATAATCATACCAACAACCATCCCATCAATGAACTACAAAACAATGAGGACTTTTACCACATCATTCGTCATTACATTACGGTCATGATTATACCGAATAATCCTCGGTCATAATCATACCAAAGTCCATCTATGCACGTAAGCCAAAGATGACTTTAATCACAATATAAGCATGAGGATGATGACAATGACATAATAATTCAATAAAACAAGTTCAAGGATAAATTTTAAAGATTTATAATTTAATTTATCCAGAAATCAATAACGCCCAAATTGTCAACATGATCTTCGCTTTGTAGAGTAAAATTCAAGAATAATATTCATGTACCAAAAAAAAATTTGGACATGAAAAAAAATATATTTTTTGGTGAATAGTACCCAAGTGAATAGTACTTGAAATAGTACCCGTGAATAGTACCCCACACGAAAAAGTGTCCCGAATACTAAAAGTGAATGATACTAGAGTGAATAGTATAGTAGGTGAAATAGTAACTGGGTGAATAGTAACTCAAATAGTAACTCGTGAATAATACTACTCACAAAAAAGTAAGTAATACTAATACTAATAGTGAATAATACCAGAGTGAATAGTAACTGGTGAATAGTAACCCGTGAATAATAACTCATAAAAAAAAATACCAAAGAAAATGATATTCCATGATATGAGTACAAAAGAAATGATATCTCAGACGAGTATAATAGAATATATATAAAAACTATGAATGGATTTTCACCCGCCATGCGGTAATCCACGTAGACAGATCATTTCCACAATTTAATAAAGAATGAATACGAAGGATCATTCACCATGCATGCGGTAATCCACATAGACAGGTTATTCCAACAGAATAATAAAGAATGGAATAATAGAAGAATTCACCATAATATACGATAATCGATATTCATGAATAATAAAGATTCCAATGTAATAATAAAGAATGGAACTTCAAATAATAATAATCAATGAATAATCGCGCAATCACATGGATATTCCAATGAATAATAAAGAATGGAACAACAAAGAATTCCGTGCATGCGATATCAATAAATAATGGAGACAAATATTCAATTCCAATATAATAAAGAATGGAATAATGGAATAACAAGAATTCACCAGGCATGCGATAGACCAATTGCATATTTATTCCAACAAAATAATAAAGAATGGAATAATGAAGAATTTCACCATGTATATGCGGTACTTAGATGATAGACGTGTTATTCCAACATAATAATAAAGAATGGAATAACAACCCTTACGAGTATTGAAAGAAAATAACTCTCTTCATGAATACGAAAGAATAATACCCTTTACCTCAAAAAGAAGATCGATACTTGGAATAAAGAGGTAGCGAGAGACTTCTCTTTCTTCTTTCTCTATAATTTCTCTCTATAATAATTGCTCTATAGCTTTAGTGAATTGGTGAAAATGAAGGAAGAATGAGCTTCTATTTATAGGAAAATATAGTTTTGATAATTGCACATTTTGGGGCTCAAAATATTACAATATAATACCTTCCTCTTTTTTCTTTTTTTTAATTTAGTCCTGCAAGTATTATCAAACTTGCACCACCTCCCCCTAATAGTAAATCATGTGAATCAATAGTAAATCATGTGACTCAATAGTTCTAAACATGTGAAAATATTAATTATAGTATAGTACCTCCATCTATACCTCCATTTTTAACTTAGTCATGCAAGTATTATCAATCTTGCACCAACTCCCCTAATAAATGAATGTGAATCAATAGTACACACATGTGAACAAATAGTTATAATCATGTGAATTAATAGCAATTAATTGCTCATTTATCCGATTAATTACCCGATTGGTCAATATAACCTCCAGACATCAATTATTATCGAAATAAATGTCGATTTTCACTAACACTAATAATTCCAACACAATGGAACTATCAATTTCATCTTTAATCAACACGAACTTATTCATCATTAATATTATAATTCACAATATTTAACAACCAGGTCGTTCCCAGAAAAGAGGGGGCTTTTCCGATAAGGATTTCTCCTTATTGGCGCAATTATAGGTGACCAAACCTCTCCTCGATGTAACTTCTAGACATTGTCAATATTGCAAATAATAATATGAATAACTTTGTCGTCTCAATTATTGATTTAATAATATAACATATTATGCGATGATAATCTTGTGACAATAATTGAATCAATAATATGAGAGATATGATGCAAAGAATTATCGTAGCAATAATTGAGTATAACCGAGTGACTTCACGTAAGCATCAATAATCAATACCGTGTCTACTACTGCAACCACGCCAGACATCGTATTTTTTACTACTACCGGGTAGTTCAACAGTTTTAATTCAGAACACTTTCGCCGTTATTTTTATAAAAATGATAATTCTATCGCTTTTCTAACTACGACAATACTTCCGTTGTGGGGTCCACTAATGATTGTGCCATTGTCATGATTATTCCCTTATTAACGAATATTCCCCGACCAACCGAATATTATTCCCTTTGACCAATCGAATATTTATATAACAACTTGCTTACTTTGCAAAATTTATAAATATTACCCACAACTATAACATTATATCAAATCCACACCATAATATTCAAAAAATATTTTTCCCAAAAGAAAAAATTTAAATCTTTATTCATTCATAAAATTTGGGGTCTTCAAATCATTGCTTAATGAATAAGTCTAATTCCTAATACATGCATTGACTTAACATACATCCACAGTAAAGTTAAAATTTTATGTTCATTAAATGCCCAGACTCGTGAATTTTTTTTGCCATAGTCTCCTTTGCAAAATGGATTGTCCACATGCACATAGGCATGATTAGGTGGCTTTTCAGTAGCACACCAACCCAAAGTCATGAACATCTCATATGCATGAAAAAAATCAAAATTAAATCCACCATAACAACCAAATTAAAAACCGATACTCATTTATCCTCAAATACGATGAATAAACTAGCAAAAAAGGGTGCCAAATGACTGTCTCAGAAGTCAGTTTTTTTCACATCAATGCATTTAACATGGTAAAATAAAAAATTTACTGAGTGTAAAATTTTTTATTAAGTCATATAAGCATGCATATTCACTATATTATGTTTGGAAGCATTCTATATAAAATCTAACAGTCTAAAGGTCAAAATTTGAAGAAACAAAAAATGTAAACATTACCAGAGTAATGCAAAACGTTTTTATGAAGACGGATTTTGCAAAAAGAAACCCAAACTTAATAGATATGAAAAGGAATTTTTTGGATTTTTTAAATGGTTCAACTTGAAAATAACTTATGAAAGAGAAGGGAAGGAACAAATATACCCAATGGGAGCCGTGGTTCAACTCGCGGCAGCAGCGGGTCTACTTGCGGGCACTCAGGGTGGTCTCCACCCCCTTTGGCTTGATCAAATTTGAGTTACAACGGAGTTCCCAAAAGCTAAAAAGTCAAATAAAGGAAAAAGGTGCTACGCGATTGAGCAGAAAGGGCCTGAAACCCTGAATTTAGATGCTAAACTTCTGATCTACATGTAAGTCATTAGTATTAACCCGAATCTGGGGTTCAGAGAGCCAATGATAGATATTATTGAAAACAACCCTTGTTAAAACATCTAGAAGGTTTGGTGTCATGAACCATGGGTCTTGAATGCATCAAAACGTTGAAATTCATTCCATGTTATAACTTTTTCAGAAAGGTATCCCTTTTAGAGATATCAGGCATGTTTGACATTGTAAATCATTGGCGACAACTCCGCTGTAGCATCAGTAATGGTCCGGTGATGTAAGCCGTTGAAAACTACTTCAATGAAGGTCAGAATGATTGACATTATAAACCGTTGGTGATAACTCCAATGTAGCATCGGGAATGGTCCGGTGATGTAAGTCATTGAAAACTACTTCAACGAAGGTCAGAATGATTAACATTGTAAACCCTTGGCGACAACTCTAGTATAGCATCGGGAATGGTCTGATGATGTAAGCTATTGAAAACTACTTCAAAGAAGGTTAGAATGATTAACATTATAATCCATTAGCGACAACTCCAACGTAGCTTCGGGAATGGTTCAGTGATGTAAGTTATTGAAAACTACTTTAATGAAGGTCAAAATGATTGACATTATAAACCGTTGGCGACAACTCCAGGGTAGCATCGGTTATGGTCTGGTGATGTAAGTCGTTAAGAATTGCTTCAATGGAGGTCAAAATATCTGATATTGAAAATCGCTGCCGACAACTCCAGCGTAGCATCAAGAAAGATCCTATGATGAAAACTGTGGAGAACTATCTTCCCTGGGAAGGATCGATGATCGGTGATTTCCAGACCGTTGTAAACTAATGTGCAAGTAGGAACCAAGGAAAGTCAGTGATGGTCAACCTTCATTAAACTACCGTTCGAGTAGGGGTTGTAAGGATATTATGGAAGCAAGTAAAAAAATTATATATCTAGTGGAGCAATAGGCATCAACCTAATACAAACCCCGAGCAGTGTTGACAATCCCAGCGTAACGGTAGGAAGAATTCAATGATGGCAACCAAGGCAAGTGATGAGTGGGTTTTATACCTATGAATCGGGTTCCTATTTGGACTTAAACGGTGTTTAATCCAGTTATTTCTATACAAGTTTACTTGTTTTTGTTTTGTTTTGTGTGTAGGTTGCATTACGTAGTAGTTGTGATACAATAGTGGCGATGTAGTGGAAAATAACCTTCAAAATCAAGAAAATAGTTTCTGTAGTTTGACCCCCCTGTCGGGGTGGGACCTATAAAGAAAAAATACCCCAGCGGGCGAGGGTGCGATGGCGAAGAAGTTTCAAGACGCCATTGGACTGACTTATTATTACAAAAAACCCGCTTCAAAGGTGTGAAGTACGCTGACATAAAAAAAGAAGTTGGTTGCAATTCTAACACTGCAGATGCTGGGACTTGAGAAGTTTGGCATGGATTGGAACTGTGTGTGTTGACGTCTTTTATCATTTATTATATGACTTATGCCTGGGATTACATACATTCAACAGACTTCAATGATACACTTAATAAATTATAACTTTGAGCCCTAATTGAGAGAAGACGAAGATTGTAGAATTGAAGGCAAAGAAAGGTGGCTTTGTACTATTCTATTTCTTCGAATTCAGTTTTTGTAATTGGAATCTCTTTATCTTTTTAGTTTTTAATTCGTTAATTATGAACTAAATTTCTAATTAAGCTTGCAATGAATCTTTAATGTGAAACGATGATTGTCATGCTTTAATTTTAGTTTAATAAACCTATCTATTCAGTTCATGTAAGACCCCAACTTTTTTATAAATAAAATTGAATTTCCTCTATTCATTATTTTGAAATAGTAAGGGGTGGATTTGATTAATTTGATTAGTTATGGGTAAAATGTGAAAATTTTACAAAATAAGCAAGTGGTTATAAACTATTCATTGTTGTCAGGGAATATTCATTTGGTCGTGGAATATTCTTGTTGTCGGGGAATATTCATTTGGTCGTGGAATATTCTTGTTGTCGCATTTGACGCAGCAATGACCATTTAGGGCCCCATAACGAAAACTGTCAGATGAAAAAAATGACAAGTATGAGTTTTTTGTAATAACGGCGTAGTTATTCTGAATTAACATCGTTAGAATACACGGTGGTTAAAGTAATGCAAGATGTCTGCGAGGTTGCATGATGCTACCAGTACATGTATTATTTTGGATTATTCATTCTTACGTAAGAAGGCACTACTCAATAATTGTTACAATAATTACTGTTAAATATTTTATTGATTCAATAATTGCTACGTTGATATTTCATATTATTATTATTTCAATAATTGTCACTGCTCAGTATTTCCCATTATCAGATCAATAATTCATATTATTTGAATAATATTATTAGATAGCATTATTGGTAATGTCTAAGGAAGTTCTATCTAGGAAAGGTGTAAAATCCCAAATTTTACGAATAAAGATTTAAAATTCTCGAATTTTTTTTTTGAATATTATAGTGTGGATTTAATATAATTTTATAGTTGTGGGTAATATTTATAAATTTTGCAAAGTATGCAAGTTGTTATATTATATTTGATTGGTCAGGAAATATTCTTTGTGTCGGGGGAATATTAAATGCGTCAAGACAATCATTAGTGGACCCCTACATCGAATTATTGTCGGATTGAGAAAACGACAAAAATATTTTTATGAAAATAATGGTGGAAGTTTTACCGTTATCATCTTGTTGAACTACTTTCGGTAGTAAAAATACGATGAATACGCATGGTTACATAGTAGCACACTGTAATTGATTTTTGATGCTTACGTGAGAAGTCACTAGTTTTTGTTCAATTATTGCTTAATAATTGTTGAATAGTATCTCACGTTATTTGATTCAATTATTGTCGATATTTTATATATTATTAAATCAATAATTGAGATGATAAAGTTATTAATATTATTATTTGCAATATTAACGATATCTAGAAGTTACGCGAATGAGAGGTTTGGTCACCTAATTGCTTGGCATGATAGGGAGAAATCCTTATTTGAAAGCCCCTCTTTCCGAGGAACGATGCAGTTAATATTGATTAATAGTGTGAATTATAATAATGATGATGATGAAGTTTGTTTTATTAGTATTATTAATGTAATAAAAAACAGAAAAAGATTTTATATAAAACAAAATACTTTTATAAAGTTATTCGTTTTATTAGACTATAAATAGAATATATTATATTTTATTATACATAGTGTTTTGCATAGTAAAATCTTTTTATATAAAACATAATACTTTTATAAAGTTATTTATTTTATTAGACAATAATTAGAATATATTATATTTTATTATAGTGTTAGTAGTGCGTATGTATTTTTTGCATAGTAAAATCTTTTTATATAAAACGAATACTTTTATAAAGTTATTCATTTTATTAGATTATAAATAGAATATATTATATTTTATTTAAAAGATTTTGTTTTATTAGAATATTTTATTAAATCAATCCGGACCATCCGTTTAAAAGTGAATCAATCTGGACCATTCATGAATTAGTTACTATTCAATCCATTCTTCTATAAATAGAAGCTCATTCCTTCATTATTTCTTACGGAATTCACTGAAACTCTAGAGAGAAAACTGTAGAGAATTCTTCTTCTATAATCTTGAGCGTATTTCTTTAGAGTTTTAAAAGCTTGAGCGCGTAGTCAAAGTTTCTTCAAGTATATCCTCATCTCTACCGGTTGAGTACTCTTCTTTATAAGGTAAGGAATATTATTTATTGTACTAGTAAGGGGTATTATTTCTTTTGTATTCATGAAGAGAACTTTTGTTATTCCATTCTTTATTATTATGTTGGAATAACTTTGTTTATGTGAAGTATCGCATATACTGGTGAAATTCTTCTATTATTCCATTCTTTATTATTATGGAATAACTTTTGTTAACGGAATATCACTGAAATTCTGCATTTCTTTATTATAAATAATTCTTTGGTTCCATTCCATTTTTATTATTACGTTGAATATCATGTTTTGTTTGTTACTGGTTACGTGACTTATTCCATTATTTATTATTACATTGAGAATAACATATTGATTACTTTTGGATTACGCGATCGTATCGCATGTGCATGCGTAGTGATTTCTTCTATTATTCCATTCTTTATTTTTACATTGGAATAACTTTATCTATGTGGATTATCACATGCATGGTGAATGATCCTTTGTATTCATTCCTTATCAAATTGTTGAAATGATGCATCTTCTAAGTGGATTACTTATTTATTATTACATGGCGAACACGCGAAAATCCATTTGCACAGTGATTTCTTTTGTTATTCTTCTTATACTACTAGGTTGGTTAAAGTTTTGACTTCTATACTCCATGAAATTAGTGGAATATCCTTGATATTTGCGCTTTAATCCAGTATCTTTTTCATGGAAATATTCTTACGAGCATTCTTGAATTTTACTCTACAAAGAAGTATCATGTTGACAATTTGGGCGTTATTAGTTCTGGGATAAATTAATTCTTGAACTTGTTTTATTGAATTATTATGTCATTGTCATCATCCTCATGTTTATATTATGTTGAAAGTCACTTGTGGCATGTAGTGCATATAGATGGACTTGGTATGATTATGACCGAGGATTATTCGGTATAATCATGGTAGTAATGTTACAAATGATGTGGAAAAAAGTCCTCATTGGCCCGTAGTGCATTGATGGACGAGTTTTTGGTATGATTATGGCTATGGATTCTCTTGACCAAGGGTGCAAAGATGAATTATTTTATGGCATGATCGAGGCCAGATTGATGAATACACGAATATCCTTGGCCCGTAGTGCATGGATAATTTGTGGTCGTGATATCTAATGAATATCCTTGGCCGTAGTGCATGGATTTGATGATGTGGATTATTTATTAAAGTGAGTCTCAAATGATAAAAGTGATGAAAAACCTTTTTAAATCATAATAAGATAGTAGATTTTATTCTCTCTGCTTGACTCTTTTAATGGATTGCTTGTTCATTGCAGTTAAACTTGATGTCTATTATATTTTATCGTTTAACATTGTTGAAGACTAATGATAATTTATTCGCATTATCTTAGTCATAATATTTCTTCTTGGGCTAGTTGAGCTCACCCTTTCCTTCATTGTTCTCTTGAGGAAATGAGAATATAGCGAGGGACTAGTCGGGGAAATGGATTGACAGTCCGGATAATAGCATTAGTAGTCCTCACTATTACTATGAAATAATATAGTGTGATAATAAATGTAATGAGGACTTGAATTTGAGTGTGGATATTATCTAGATGACAATATTTGTATTAAAACTCTCGAGTTATGTTTTGTTTTATTTTGAGTTTGAATATTTATTTGTATTAAAACTCACACTTTGTATTGTATAATTAAGTTTGTATTTGAATTTTGTACCATGTATTTGGTGACTCAAGATGGGTGATGTATACCTATTTTGGGGGCGTCATGATTTGGTATCAAAGCTTAGGGATATGATCCACAGTTTGAGATGTGAGACAAGAACTAGGAGGGAGAGACGGGGAATTCCTTTATTAGTATGACCTACCTAAGTTTATTTAGTATTTAATTGGTTAGTCAGAGTATAGGGATAATTTGTGATATGTTAATTAACCCTTGTTTTGTGGTAGTATTTGATAATGACATCCGAGAATGTTGAGAATAGCAATGGAGCACAGGAGACCGTTGAGTCTCCACATATCAATAATTAGGACAATGTGCATTGGGAAGGCGATAATCCTCCTGTAAATAACAACACTGACCAAATGATAAACGATGGAATGTTTAGAGGCTTTATTAAATTCATGCAACAACAGGTAAGAGAGACTCCTGTTCAAAATATAGGTGGAAATAATGGCAACCCACGGTCGGTCACCGCTAAGAAGTTCAAGGAGCTGGGACCACCGGAATTTTTGGGAAAACCAGAACCACTTAAGGCGGAGTCGTGGTTAAAGCAGATCACCAAGATATTTGATGTCTTGGGATGCTCAGAGGAGCAAAAAGTTCCATTCGCCACCTTTATGTTGCGTGAAGAAGCGATCATTGGTGGGAATCATAAAATATACCCACTCGACCGAGGCTCTCAAGATGTCTTGGGAGAAGTTCCAAGAATTGTTCAACGACAAGTACTTTCCCAAAGTATTAAATCACATGAAGGAGGTGGAGTTCATCAAGCTGGAGCAAAATAATATGACCGTATCACAGTACGAGGCTAAGTTTGCCGAGTTGTCTCGGTTTGCATCCCATTTGGTTGATAATGAGGAGCGAATGACGTGAATGTTTCTAAGAGGTTTGAAACCCAATATACGTCAATACCTCATTTCTCACAAACTTTATTTATATTATGATGTTGTGAATAGGGCTCAGTTATTGGAGCGCGATAATGAGTTAGCACAACCAAAAGGCAATGACCAACAACACGATAATAATCGTACCGGTGACAATGGTCATCGAAACAATGATAACCATCGTGGGGGAAATTATCATGCCATGAATGGTAACCACTTGATGGTAATCATGGCCAAGATAATAAAGTGGAAATTTCAAGAAGAGAAGGTTCAATAATGATGGAAAGAACGTCGACCAAACACCGTTTCAAAGGAAGAAGAACGACCACCGGTCAGATGTTTCAAATGTTGACAGGAGGGACACATCCGTCCAAACTATACGCAACAATCCAAAGCGTGTTTAATTTCGGAAGAAGGTCACCTAGCTCGATTTTGTCGTATAGTGAAGTCAAGTCCAATTTGGGATGGTGATGCCAAAGGATGTCCCGAACAAGCCAAAGCCGGTAGTTTAAGAGAGCGTTTTTTTTTTCGTGACGAGGAGAACACGAATAAAATTATCACGGGTAAGTTAATCATAAACTCTTGCAAGAAGTCTATACCGTGTTAGATACTGGGTTCTACTCACTCTTTCATTTCACTTAGTTGTGTTCAATGTTTGAATTTAACTCGGAGAAGTTAGACTTTGATTTATCTGTTGAAACTTCGGTTGGGAGAAACCTTCGTTACCTCCACTATTTATAAATCTTGTTTGATTCAAATCAACACTTTCACGTTACTGTCGATCTTATCTCTTTGAAAATACTTGCCTTTGATGTGATTTTAGGAATCGATTGGTTAACTACTCATCATGCTTTTTAGTAAGGTTGTTAGCTTTCATATTCCTAACCAACTTTGTTATGCGCGAATTCAAGCAACCAAACCACTAAAGTCAATCATTGTCATATCAAGCCATAAGTAAAGAGCCCCGGTCCTTTCATTGTTGACTTCCTTGTGTGGAATGCACAAAGCCGGACTTTCATAGGGGGGCGTTGTGAATAACGATGGCAAGTTGATAGGTATCAATGTGACGTGATATCCAAGTCTTGGATGAGAGTCACGATTTTGAATGATATTTCTATTGTTAATAAATTTCTGACGTATTCTTGAAGACTTCTTAGCCTACCCTAGGCGTGAAATCAAATTTTGTATTGACCCTAGTACAAAACCCATTTCTTAAACCCTCAAATATTTTCTTCACCCAAAACGAATGTAACATGCACCAAAGATGTTGGTTCGAGCTATTGAAGATTACAATCATACCATTCAATATCATTGTGGAAGAGAGAACATGGTAGCTGACGCATTGAGTAGAAGATCATATGTGTTTACGAGTGCGATGTTATTAACACAAAGACCCATTTCGTATAAATGATAAAGATAGAGTTAAAGACTCTAGGGACCCACGTGATGATAACGAATATACAATTAGAATCGACTTTAATCGATAAAGTTAAAAGCCGCTCAAGCTACATACTCGGAAATGATGAATGTGAAGAAGAAGGTTCAAGAGGCGTTATTCTAAAAGCAAGAATCGATGAAGAGAGAAATCTCAACCTCGATTTAATTGGCCCATTTAAAATCCTCGATCGAGTAGTAGGAACTGTGGCTTATAGACTCATTTTACCGCCAAGTATGTTGCGTGTTCATAATGTTTTTCACGTATCGATGTTACGTAAATATGTGGATGACCTGAACCACATTATTGATTTAGAACCGGACGAGATAGCGGATAATTTAACGTATGAAGATGTACATGTTAAAATCTTGGATAATGTATTCATTCACACTCAAAGGTTATACCTCAAGAGTTAGAATCGGAAAGTGTCCTCATCTCATTTCTAGATACCAGTGCATCGTACGTAAATTTTGAGGCAAAAAATTTCATAAGGAGGGAGATTGTAAAATCCAAATTTTTACGAATAAAGATTTAAATTTCTCGAAATTTTTTTTTGAATATTATGGTGTGGATTTAATATAATGTTATAGTTGTGGGTAATATTTATAAATTTTGCAAAGTATGCAAGTTGTTATATAATATTCGATTGGTGGGAATATTCTTTTAACGGGGAATATTAAATGCGACCAACACAATCATTAGTGGACCCCACAACGGAATTATTATCGGATTGATTGAGAAAATGACAAAAATATTTTTATGAAAATAATGGCGGAAGTTTTACCGTTAATCTTGTTTGAACTACTCGGTAGTAAAAAAATACATGTCTGGCGTGGTTGCATAGTAGCACACGGTATTGATTATTGATGCTTACGTGAGAAGTCACTCAGTTTTGTTCAATTATTGCTTGAGTAATTGTTGCATAGTATCTCACGTTATTTGATTCAATTATTGTCGATATTTTATATATTATTAAATCAATAATTGAGATGATGATTTATTAATATTATTATTTGCAATATTAACGATATCTAGAAGTTACGCCAAGGAGAGGTTTGGTCACCTAATTGCTAGCGTGATAGGGAGAAATCCTTATTGAAAGCCCCTCTTTCTTAGGAACGACTTAGTTAATATTATATAGTGATAATTATAATAATGATGATGAAGTTTGTTTTATTAGTATTATTAATGTAATAAAACGGAAAAAGCTTTTTATATAAAATGTAATACTTTTATAAAGTTATTCGTTTTATTAGACTATAAATAGAATATATTATATTTTATTATGCATAGTGTTTTGCATAGTAAAATCTTTTTATATAAAATGAATACTTTTATAAAGTTATTTTTTTTTATTAGACAATAATTAGAATATATTATATTTTATTATATAGTGTTTTGCATAGTGCCTATAGTGTTTTGCATATTAAATTTTTTATATATAAAGCAGAATACTTTTATAAAGTTATTCGTTTTATTAGATTATAAATAGAATATATTATATTTTATTTAAAAGATTTTATTTTATTAGAATATTTTATTAAATCAATACGGATCGTCTGCTTTAAAAGTGAATCAATCTAGACCGTTCATGAATTAGTTACTATTCAATCTATTCTTCTATAAATAGAAGCTCATTCCTTCAGTATTTCTTACGAATTCACTGAAACTCTAGAGAGAGAAATTGTAGAGAATTCTTCTTCTATAATCTTGAGCGTATTTCTTTAATTCTTAAGAAAGCTTTGAGCGTAGTATAAGTTTCTTCAAGTATATCCCACTTCCTACCCATCGAAGTACTCTTCTTTATAAGGTAAGGGATATTATTTGTTGTACTTAATAAAGGGGTATTATTTCTTTTATTCATGAAGAAACTTACATTATTCCATTCTTTATTATTATGTTTTGGAATAACTTTGTATATATGTTAAGTACCGCATACATGGTGAAATTCTTCTATTATTCCATTCTTTATTATTACATTTGGAATATCCTATTATCTGCATATTACATCACGGTAAATTCTAGTTCCATTCTTTATTATTACGCTTGAAATATCCCGTCTGCATGCGTTACGCATGTACTTGGTTACATTATTTACTATTCTGTTGGAATAACCTGTCTATGTGATCTATCGCATTCATGGTGATTTTTGTTGTTATTCCATTCTTTATTATTCTATTAGAATATCACATGCATGCGTATTACGTGAACACAGTTCCATTATTTATTATTCATTGAGAATAACTCGTTTGTAGGTCATCTATCTATCACATGCATGGTGATTTCTTCATTATTCCATTCTTTATTTTTTGTTGGAATAACATGTCTATGTGGATTATCACATGCATGGTGAATGATCCTTTATATTCATTCCTTATTAAATTGTGGAAATGATGCATACAAGTGGATTCTGGCGCATGCATGACGAAAATTCCATTTGTTATTCATATATTCTATTATACTCGGTTGGTTAAAGTTTTGACTTCTATACTCCATGAAATTAGTGGAATATCCTTGATATTTGCGCTTCATCCAATATCTTTTCATGGAAATATTCTTCTCGAGCATTCTTGAATTTTACTCTCTGAAGAAAGTATCATGTTGACAATTTGGACGTTATTAGTTCTGGATAAATTAATTCTTGAACTTGTTTTATTGAATTATTATGTCATTGTCATCATCCTCATGTTTATATTATGTTGAAAGTCATCTGTGGCTTTGTGTGCATAGATGGACTTGGTATGATTATGACCGAGGATTATTTGGTATAATCATGATCGTAGTAATGTTACAAATGATGTGGAAAAAGTCCTCATTGGCCGTAGTGCATTGATGGGCGATTTTTGGTATGATTATAGCTATGGATTCTCTTGACCAAGGGTGCAAAGATGAATTGTTTTATGGCATGATCGGGACCAGTTGATGAATACACGAATATCCTTGGCCGTGTAGTGCATGGATAATTTGTGGTCGTGATACTAATGAATATCCTTGGCACAGTAGTGGGGGGATGATGATGTGGATTATTTATTAAAATTTGGTCTCGGCGATAAAAGTGATGAAAAACCTTTTAAATCATAAAAGATAGTAGATTTTATTCTCTACTTGACTCTTTTAATGGATTGCTTGTTCCCACTGCGCAGTTAAACTTGATGTCTATTATATTTTATCGGTTTAACATTGTTGAAGACTAATGATAATTTATTACGCATTATCTTAGTCATAATATTTCTTATTGGGCTAGTTGAGCTCACCCTTTCCTTTCATTGTTCTCTTGAGAAATGAGAATATAGTTGGGACTAGTCGGGGAACGGATTGATGGTCCGGATGATAACATTAGTAGTCCTCATTATTCTATAAAATAGTGTGATAATAAATATAATAAGATTGAATTTGAGTATGGATATTATCTAGATGACAATATTCGTGTTAAAACTCTCAGATTATGTTTTGTCATATTTTGAGTTTTAATATTGTCTAGAAGATAATATTTGTATTAAAACTCACAGCTCATGTTGTATAATTAAGTTTGTATTTGAATTCTGTACCATGTATTTGGCGACTCAGGATGGGTGATGTATACATATTTTGGGCGCTTCACAAAAGGGGTTTGGTCACCTAATTGCGCACCAGTAAGGAGAAATCCATATCGGAAAGCCCCTCTTTCCTGGGAATGACCTGTTTGTCATTATTGTGATTCTATAATATTACTTGTGAATAATTAATTATTGATTTATATGATAAGGAAATATTTATTTTATGTGGATATAAATGAAGGAATTAATGTTGAGGTGTGTTATCAGTATTTTGTTGGAATGGAGTTATTAAAAATCATTCTTATGTGGATTTCGGTCATTTTCTGTTTGGAATTTGGAAAAAATTTCTTCTACAAAGTTGTAGAGAATTAAATTTTCTATGGAATGGACATATAATTTGTATTTTTCTGATAAAAGGGCTATTTATTATGAATTATTGAAGTTTCTGAATATTATTTAAATTTAAATATTTTGTTGGAGATTTTCTAGAATGGGTGGGCCCCACTCTTGTTCTTTGTTGGTGTGCTGAGAATTATTTGTGCTCATTTTTCAAAGATGGAGTGCTGCAAAAGCCTCCGTATGTAATTTTAGTCTGCTTTGACTTTCTGGCATTTTCCTATAAATAGGGTGCTTAGTTAGAATTGAAAATCACACCAGAATCAGAAGTTTTCTCTATCTATAGTATCGAACGTATTTTTGTGAGTATTTTATCTTGAGTGTTGCTATTCAGTGCAAGTTTCCTTCATCATTATATTCGATATTTCAGCTAGAAGTACTATTCTTTTGAGGTAAGGGATGTTATTTTCTTCGTAAATGATGTTATTTCTTTCAATATCATTATACCAAAATATTGGTATAAATTTTATTATGAAATTTTTATCTTTTCGTGTCGAGGTTACTATTTATGTATACGACAATATTCATGTATACGGCACTATTCACGAATACGGCACTATTCACAGAAAAATTAAATTTTCTTTTCTTGGTCCAAGATGTCTATTATGGTTACTCTCTTTGATTGTATCCATGTGTTGATCTTCATTCTTGAATTTTGCTCCACAATTGATTATTATGAAGTATTTTTGAACTTGGATAAACCAAAATACGAATCCCTAATCTTTGTCCTTTTATCTCACTGGATTCGTATCTTTAAAATATTTTTCATCATCATCAGTCCTAAATGATGATATAATTGAATATCTTTGGCCTGTAGTGCAAAGATGAATGATTATTTGATGAATATCTTTGGCCCGTAGTGCAATGATGGAAAGGTGTTGAGATGAACATGACCAACTGGTGATACAAATGAATATCTTTGGCACGTAAACAAAGACGAATATTTGATTCAAGATGTATATTGATTGATGTTACATGGATAAAATATTGATGATGGACTTTTAAATCATAGAAGATAGTAGATTTCTTTCTCTAATTAACTCTTCTAATGAATTGTTATTTTCACTGCGAATATTGATCTAAAACTTGTTGTCCATTATATTTTATCTAATTTATTAAAGGCTAACGATAATTTATTCTACATTATCTTAGTCATAATATTCCTTACTGGGCTAGTTGAGCTCGCCATTTTCCTTTTTGTTCCATTTTTCTTCTCAAGAGGCGAGAATATAGCGGGAACTAGTCGGGGTGTGGAGTGATGTTTCAAGTCAGTTGTTTTAGCAGTTCTCATTATTTTGTAAAATAGTGTATCAATAATTGTAATGAGGACTTATTTGAGATTGGATATTGTCTAGAAGACAATATTTGTATTTAAACTCACAGCATATGTGTTGTCGTATTTTGCATGACAATTGTAATAATGAAGTTGTAGTTTTTTTTTGTACCATGTATTTCGCGACACAGAATGGGTTGTGTGGACCTATTTTGGGGGCGTCAAAGTTCATCTATTGTGATTTGTATTTAATTTATGAATTACTTGATCACAAATTCTTTGTGGATTTTTATGGACTCGAGAGAGGATATATGAATCTGGACTTAATCATAATAGCATGTGTTCATGATTTATGCGTTTTGATGGAATTCTTGATGTATGTTTAGGATATAGATATACCTAGCATCGCATGTAATCATGTAAGAACTTGGATTTTAAACCTTTTTTGATTTTAATTCACATAGAGGTATAGTGAATTAGTTAATTAGGGTGTTTGGCTTAATTCTATCAATTATGGATTTAAGTTAATATGGTTTTAGTTCATTGAAAGATGGCTAATTCTACCTTTAGTGTTCTTGATTAATGAACTAAGATAGTTAACTAAATTGAAAAGAAGTGTGATAATCTGAGTGAAACTTAAAGTGAATTTGTAGGCTTAATTCTCTAATATCTCATTAAAATTTGTGGTAATTAGTTGTGTTGATTAGTTTTGATTTCTAGTTTATTAGTTTCTTTATTATTTTAAATCATAAAATCGATTAGTTTAATAAAATTGGAATAATATAAAGCTGGTAATTGATTGATTAAAATTCATACTTGTCTATGTGGGAACGATACTCTTCTTATCATTATATTACTTGTTGATCATGTATACTTGCATGATGAGCGTTAATTTAGAATTCAACCAACAAGTTTTTGGCCCCGTTGTCGGGGAGTTTTGATTTAAATACTTTCAATATCAATTTAATTAGTTCAGTTTTAGTTAAACATTGTTCTTTTTGTTTTTGTTATTTCTTGTTTCAGGTTCTCTAACTTAGTACATGCAAACTCGGTCAAAGAAACCAGACTTGCTTCCTTACGAGGATGACATCAAGAAAAGGTTTCAGAGACTTAGTAAGTGCATTAAAGAGACTCAAGAGAACTTTGATAAACAGGAAGAAACAACGGCTACAGAGGATCAGAAAGCATTACTATGCTTCTCCCAGAGTCACTAAGATTCAGTCAAGTATTACCAGGCCTGCGATAGCTGCAAATCACTTTGAGATCAAGCCTGGGATGATTCAAATGATACAGAATTCAGTGCAATTTGGGGGATTAGCCAACGATGATCCGAATGAGCACCTCATAAGCTTTCTAGAGATTTGTGACACTTTTAAGTACAACAGGGTAACTGATGATGCGGTTAAACTTTGATTGTTTCCGTTCACATTATGGGACAAGGTGAAAAGTTGGTTACACTCACTTCCGCCAGGGTTGATTACTACATGGGACGACCTTGCTCAGAAATTTTTGGCCAAATTTTTCCCACCGACGAAGACTGCTAAGATGAGGAATGAGATCACTATGTTTGAATAGCAGTATAGGGAGTCTCTGTACGAAGCTTGGGAGAGGTACAAGGAACTGCTAAGAAAGTGCCCACATCACAGACTACCCAAGTAGATACAGATGAACACTTTCTATAATGGGCTTAATGGAAATATCCGTACTAGCATTGATGCAGCTTCTTGGAGAGCATTCATGGCTAGGAGTTTTGAGGAAGCATATGAATTAATTGAGACGATGGCGGGTAACAACTACCAGTGGCCCACAGCGAGAATGACACAGCCTAAGGCAGCTAAGGTGTTAGAAGTAGATGGGGTGACAGCACTTGCGGCACAGATTTCAGCGTTGTCAAAGAAGATGGATGCTCTTACGAGTGCACAGACTCAGCTGGTAGCATTTGTTTGTGAGTTATGTGTTGGGGAACATCCAACAGAGCAGAGTGCCATTAATCCTGTAGCGGTTCAGTTTATAAGTAGTTGCAACATAATAGCTCAGAATCCTTAGCAGAATGCCTTCAATTCGGGGGCTAGGAACCATCCAAACTTTTCATGGAGTAATAACCAAAATTAGCAGGCTCCACAACCATCTTATCCCCCTGGATTTCAAAATCAACATCAAGAGCCAGCTCCACATCAAGAGAAAAAGTTAGATTTAGAAGAGTTATTGTTGAAGTATATATTGGGTAATAAGGCAACAATGAAAACGCAAGTGGCGGCAATCAAGAATTTAGAAAATCAGATGGGACATCTTGCATTAGCATTGAATAACAGGCCACAAGGGACTCTACCTAGTGACATTGAGAAGAATTCGAGGGGAAATCATGAACAGTGTCAAGAAATTACTTTGAGAAGTGGAAAACATCTTAAGGGACAGAATACAGAAAATTCATTAAAGAAAGATGTCAAAGATAGTGAAAGAAAAGATGGTGGATGAGAAACAAGGTGAAGAAATGCAAGTGGACAAAAAGCAGGCAGATGTTGAGCCAATTGTCTATCCTCCACCACCATTTCAGCAAAGAGTGCAGAAGTAGAAATTGGATAAGTAGTTCTCTAAGTTTTTGGAAGTCTTCAAGAAATTACATATCAACATTTCATTCGCAGAAGCCCTAGAGAAAATGCCAAGCTATGCAAAGTTTATGAAGAGTATTCTGTCAAAGAAGAAGAAGTTAGAGGACTATGAGACTGTGGCCTTGACGGAGGAATGCAGTGCAGTATTACAGAGAAAGTTACCTTCGACGTTGAAGGATCCGAGGAGTTTAACTATTCCTTGCACAATTGTGAATATGGTCTTCAACAAGTGTTTGTGTGATTTGGGGGCAAGTGTGAACCTCATTCCATAGTTAGTGTATATTCAGTTCAGTTTGCCAGCTCTGAAACCCACAAACGTATCACTACAGCTAGCAGATAGATCGGTAACTTATCCAAGAGGGATTGTTGAAGACATTTTAGTTAAGGTGGATAAGTTCATATTTCCAGCAGACTTTATTAATTTGGATTATTAAGAGGACAAAAATATCCCAATCATCTTAGGGAGGCCACTTTTGGCTACTGGGAGGACTCTCATTACGTTTAGAAAGGGGACTTAACAATGAGGGTACAAGAACAAGAAGTTAAATTCAATGTGTTCAAAGCCATAAGGTTCCCTACAGATTAGGAAGAGTGTTTCCAATTGGATGTGATAGACAAAATGGTTAATGAAGACTTGATCAGAGGTTTAGTCAGGGATCCGTTGGAAAACACTCTACTAGGAGATGATCACTTGGATGATCTAGAATTCATAGACTACTTTAATATGTTGGATGCTTTGCCTAGAGTTAGCAGGTCCAAGGTACCATTCGAGCCACTATATACGAAAGAGAAAGAATCAGCACGAATGAAACCTTTACTTAAGGAGCCACCCACTCTTGAGCTTAAGCCTCTTCCTAAACACCTCAGGTATATATTTTTGGGTAATTCTAATACTTTACCTATTATTATTGCATCTGCGCTTAATGAATTGCAGGAAAGTAAGTTGATGAGGGTGCTTAGAGAGTACAAGTTTTCAATAGGATGAACAATCGCTGATATCAAGAGAATAAGCCTTTCATTCTTCATGCATAAGATACTCCTGGAAGAAGACTCAAAGCCGATAGTGGAACAACAAAGAAGATTAAATCCAATTATGAAAGAAGTGGTGAAGAAAGAAATTTTGAAGTGGTTGGATGCTGGGATAATATACCCGATTTTAGACAGTTCTTGGGTAAGTCCAGTTCAGTGGGTTCCGAAGAAGGTTAAAATGATGGTTGTGACAAATGACGACAATGAATTAATTCCAACGAGGACCGTTTGGCTGGGTATGAATATTATTACTTATTGGATGGATATTTGGGGTACAACCAGATCATCATCGCTCTTGAGGATCAAGAAAAGACTAACTTCACATGCCCATATGGCACATTTTCTTTTAGAAGGATGTTCTTTGGGTTGTGTAACGCACCAGCGACCTTCTAGAGGTGTATGATGGCCATATTTTCAAATATGGTGGAGAGGAATGTTGAAGTTTTCATGGACGACTTCTCAGTCTATGGGAACACTTTTGATATTTGTCTTAAAAATTTGGTCATGGTTTTAAAATATTGCATGGAAACCAACCTTGTGCTAAATTGGGAAAAGTCACTTTATGGTCAAAGAGGGAATTATTCTTGGGTATAAAGTATCTGCGAAAGGTTTGGAAGTTGACAGGGCAAAGCTGGACACAATTAAGAATCTTCCACCGCCGACCTCAGTTAAGGGAATCCGCAGTTTTCTTGGGCATGCCGGATTCTACCGCATGTTTATTAAGGATTTCTCTAAGATTGCTAAACCATTATGCAATCTATTAGAGAAAGATGCAGTTTTCAGTTTTGATGAGGAATGTATGACAGCGTTTGAGCAGTTAAAAAAGAAATTAACTATAGCCCCCGTGATTGTAGCACCGGATTTGACAATAACGTTTGAGTTGATGTGTGATGCTAGCGATTACGTGGCAGGGGTTGTTTTGGGTCAACATCGAGAAAAGATCTTTTATGCTATATATTATGCAAGTAAAACCCTCACGGATGCTTAATTGAACTATACAACCACCGAGAAGGAGTTACTTATAGTTGTGTATGGCTTTGATAAATTTAAAGAATATTTGATAGGAACAAAGGTTGTGGTATACACGGATTACTCGACAATTCGTTATCTGATCTCAAAGAAAGATGCTAAGCCTAGGCTTATTAGATGGATTCTACTCCTTTAAGAGTTTGACTTGGAAATAAAGGATAGGAAGGGGATAGAAAATCAAGTGGCGGATCATCTTTCAAGATTAGAAAATTTGGAGAAGGACATGGCAGATAAGTGTTGATCAACGAGTCATTTCCGGATGAGAAGCTATTTGGAGTAAACACTGAATTTCCATGGTATGTAGATTCTTCTAATTACTTAGTGACAAAAATCCTTCCCCTTGATTTGGCACGTCAGCAGAAAAAGAAGTTCCTACATGATGTCAAGTGGTACATGTGGGATGAGCCTTATCTCTTCAGATAGTGTGTAGATAAGATGATTCGTAGATGTGTGCCTTACAGTGAAGTAAAGAATATCTTGCACGAATGTCATGCATCTGCATATGGGGTCACTATGGGAGTGAGCGGAAAGCGACTAAGGTTCTTCAGGCAGGATTCTATTAGCCTACTGTGTTCAAGGATGCCCATCAATTCATGAAAAGTTGTAATAGATGCCAAAGGGTGGACAATATTTCAAAAAGGAATGAGATGCTGCTCAACACGATCATGGAAGTTTAGATTTTTTATGTATGGGGGATGGACTTCATTGGACCTTTTCCGCCTTTATACAACAACCTATACATCCTATTAGCTATGGATTACGTATCAAAGTGGGTTGAAGCTCTGGCACTCCCTACGAATGATGCCAAAGTGGTTTTAAAGTTTCTACAGAAAAATATCTTAACAAGATTTGGCACATCAAGAGCAATTATAAGTGACGAGGGAAGTCACTTCTACAATAGGTCCTTTACAGCTTTTTTGGCGAAATATGGAGTTAATCACAGGGTTGCAATAACTTATCATCCCCAAAATAGTGGCCAAGCTGAGGTTTTCAATCGAGAGATGAAACAAATTTTAGAGAAGGTGGTTAATCCGAACAGAAAAGACTGGTCTCTAAAGTTAGACGATGCTTTATGGGCATATCAAACAGCTTATAAGACACCAATTGGGATGTCTCTGTATCAACTGATTTATGGGAAAGCATTTTATCTCCTAATAGAACTCCAACACAAAGCGTATTGGGCCATTCAAAAGCTGAACTTTGATCAAACAGCTCCAGAAGAGAAGAGATTACTGCAATTGAATGGACTGAATGAGTTTCAACTGCAAGCTTACGAGAACTCGAAGCTGTATAAGGAAAAGGTCAAAAAGTGGCATAATCAGAAAATTTTGCAGAGAAAGTTCCAACTAGGTCAATCTATCTTATTATACAACTCACGATTGAGGTTATTTCTCGGAATGCTCAAATCGCGATGGTCGGGGCCATTTACGATCAATACAGTCTACCCACATGGCGCCGTTGAACTCTATAGTAGGAATCCACTCGAAACGTTCAAAGTTAATGGGCAGTGTCTAAAGCATTACTTGGGTGGCGACATCGACAATGAAGCCACTACAATCACTCTTGCCGATGCGCCATGAACAGGGAGTAGTCAGGCTGAAAGACTCAAGAATAAGCGCTCATTGGGAGGCAACCCAATTCTTGTGTCATTTATAGTATTTTTGTTTCTTATTATTCAATTCATAGCTTAGTTGATAATTTTAATGCATAGGATAGGGCACCATTTGTGGCATTTGTGAGGGGTAAACAAGTTCCATTCAATGCAGAGGTGATTAATGAATACTATAGTGTGCGAGCCCCAGCAACATGTCAATATGTCCATCTCAGAGATAGTAATCCCAATTATGACCAAATCCTCACTGAGATATCCAATCCTAGCACTGTGTGGGCAAAGGGGAGAAAGGGTGGCACTCTGTTCATGAGCAAAGACTTGAACCTTTATGGAAAAATTTGGTATGCGTTCCTATGCGCGAAGCTATTTCCTTCGACGCATACCAGTGAGGTTACGAAGGAGTAGGTACTACTCCTCTATACAATTGATGATTGGGTAATATACTCATGAATCGGATATAGGTGGGCTTAAATTGTTGAATTCTCGAGTCTTTTATAAGCATTTTTACTGTGTTTAGTTGTTATTTTGCAGATTCAGGAGATGTAGGGCCGAATTGGTGATTTGAGCAAATGGATGGCATTTTTGTAATTAAAATGAAGTAGTAATGGCCTTGAAGTACGAAATTGAACTACACTTAGCGTCGGAAGGCTAAAAAAGCCAAGCGAAATTGACTGTTGGCACGCGTGGATTGAGTTTGACTTGGACTTGAAGATTTAATTGAGAAGTTGATTGGAAGAAGGATTGTGGTTAGAGGAAGAGAGTATATAAAGTTTATTTTGCTGAATTAAAAGAGAGATCTACCACAATTGAAGGTTAAGCAAGGGATTACTTGAAGATTGAAGGATTGGCTCTAGAGTTTTCTTCTTATCCTATTTTTCAATTGGTGTAATTCATTAAGGATGATTTTTAAAGGATTGTTGGTTTTAAATTCTGTCATGAACTAAATTCTTTTATTAAGATTTCAATTGAACCTTTTATGCCTATGAATTAATTATTTGATTTATTCCAATTATTTATGTCAAAGTGAATTGTTTATCTTGTCTTGTGCTTATTGATTAATTATTTGGCCAATAATTACCTTGTTACTCTAGAAGGAATTGGAAGAGGATATCTAGGGTTAGAACTGGGCATGATAACATGTATTCTTAATTATTTGCATGACGAATAATTAGGGTTGTGAATTGAATGGAAATATTTGTTCACTGCATGTAGCAAGTTAGGAATTGAGATTGAAAGAGTTTAATTTAATTGTTTTGCATAGGAATATAGCAAGATTAATTGGATTAAATAGAAGTTATTTGATCACTTGGAAAAGGGCTTTTGGCACTTGAGAATTCCTGTTAACAATTCAGTAGGCATAATAATTGGTATAATTGGATAATTGGTTTATAGTTCATAATTGGGGAAATTGAAGTCTTAATCTTTATTTATCTGAATTCATTCATTAAAATCTTAGTTTTATTTATTTGATTTATTTTAGAATAATCTATTTTATTTGCTTAATTTAGTTTCATTATTTTGGAAAATCACACTTTATGGTTGTTTAAATAAAATTGGATTGATATGGTGCTAGTAGTTGGAATTTATTGATTAGAATTCTCTATGGGATCAACACTCTATCTTATCACTTTATTACTTGTTGACTGTGTACACTTGCACAAATTTATTGATTGCGAAATCAACCAACAAGTTTTTGGCACCGTTGCCGGGGAATTCTTTATTAATATTAATTCCATATTAGTTATAATCAATTCGGTCTTAATTTAACCGTTATTTATTTTTCTTCTTGTATTTGCAAGAATTCTTTGCGAGTGTATGCACACTAGATCAAGGGCTAAAAGGAACTTTTCCTTATACGAGCGATATCGAAAGGAAGTTCCGAAATTGCGATTTGACTAGTGCGGTGTCACCCATGGAAGAAGATCCAGCGAAACAAGAAATACCAATGAAACATGGCGGGGGACGAACAAAAATCAATTAGGGATTATGCCATGCCGAATGTCACAGATATATAGTCGAGTATTAGGAGGCCGACAATTAATGCAAACAGTTTCGAGATAAAACTGGGAACAATTCAGATGCTTCAGAATACATGCCAGTTTTGGGGTAGTTCGATAGAGAGCACATCTTGAGTTTCTTGGAAGTTTACGACACCTTCAAGTTCAATAATGTATCGGAGGATGCTATAAGGTTGAGGATGTTCCCGTTTATGTTGAAAGATAAAGCTCGGAGTTGGCTACATTCTTTGCCTCCTGGTTCAATCACAGCTTGGGACGACTTAGCTCAAAAAATTCTAGCTAAGTTTTTCCCACCAGCAAAGTCGGCAAAATTACGGAACGATATTCACACCTTCACATAGTTCAACTCCGAAACGTTATATGAGGCGTGGGAAAGATTCAAGGATATGCTCCGTAAATGCCCACATCATGGAATCCCATAGTGGATGCAGGTTGGGATATTCTGCGATGGATTGAACGTGACCACAAGAGTCAGTATTGATGCAGCAGCAGGTGGAGCGATCATGTCTAAGAATTTTGATGAGGCTTATCAACTACTAGAAATGATGGCCAACAACAACTATCAGTGGCCTATGACTAGGTCGAACCCTCCGAAAATACCGGGAAAGTTTGAAGTGGATACAGTGACAGCATTGGCAACACAGGTGTCCGCGTTAGCTAAGAAAATAGAAACATGGACTCCCCCATCCACGCAGCAAGTAGCAATGGTTTGTGAGTTATGTGCTGGGAGTCATGCTACAGATCAATGTGCCATAAATGCTAAATCAGCTCAGTTCGTAGGGAGCTATAATCGATCTACCCAACCGTATCCAAATCAAAACGCATATAATTCGGGTTAGAGGAATCACCCGGGATTTTTATGGAGTAACAATCAAGCTCAAGCACCTAGACAACAAAACACATTTGGGTTTAAAATCAGACTCAACAACAGCCGGAGAGAAAATCAAGTTTAGAAGAAGCTTTGGAAAAATTCATTTTAGCTACTGACAAAAAGGATCGGTTAACAAGAAAAGCTATTGAATCAAGTAGATATGAATGTCAAAAGTCAAGGTACTTCAATAAAGAATCTGGAAAATCAAATGGGGCAGATAACACATGCGTTGAATAACCGTCCACATGGAACACTCCCTAGTGATACAGAGATAAATCCAGGTAGAGATGAGCATTACAAGGCTGTGACTTTACGTAGTGGAAGGGATTTACAGGAGACAGTTAAGGATAAGGAAAAGAAGAACAACGCAACAGATGAAACAGAAGAAGTTATGGAAACAGAAAAATGTCAAGATGAGACCTTAGAGCAGAAAGTACCAGAACCGACCATCATAATGCCTCACATACCGTATCCGCAGAGGTTTCAGAAATCCAAGTTAGATAAGCAGTTTTCAAGATTCTTGGATATTTTCAAAAAATTGCATATCAACATCCCATTCGCAGAAGCCTTGGAACAAATGCCGAGTTACGCCAAGTTTATTAAGGAAGTTTTGTCGAAAAAGAGGAAATTGGGTGAGTTTGAGACAGTGGCATTGACTGAAGAGTGCAGTTCAATTATCCAGAATAAGTTGCCTCTAAAGCTCAAGGATCCAGGTAGTTTTCCTATTCCTTGTGAAATTAGAAATCAGTGTTCGGGACGAGCATTATGTGATTTGGGGGCCAGTATAAACTTGATGCCACTATCCGTTTACAGTCAATTTGGACTTCAAGCACCAAAACCGACGAATGTCAGTTTGCAGTTGGCAGATCGATCCATTACATATCCACGAGGTATAGTTGAAGACATGTTAGTAAAAGTGGATAAATTCATCTTCCCCGCGAATTTCTTTATCTTGGATTGTGAAGTTGATAGAGAAATTCCAATTATTCTCGGGTGACCATTTTTAGCAACAGAGAGAACATTGATTGACATGCAAAAAGGTGAATTAACGATGCAAGTTGAAGATCAACAGGTCACCTTTAATGTTTTTAAGTCAATATCTTATCTGAAAGAAAAAGGTGAGTGTTTGCGGGTGGATATCATGGATGAATTAGTGAATCACAAGTTCTGCGGAAATCATTTGGAGGACCCGTTAGAATCCATTTTGCTCGGGATGGATGAATATGGTATTGAAGATGACATTGAGTATGTCAAATGGCTAGATACGCCATTCAATACCCTTAAAAGGCCTGAAATAGAAGGTAAAAACTTTAAACCCTCGATGGAAGAGCAACCGGTGTTGGAATTAAAACTGCTACCATCTCATTTGCAGTATGCTTATTTGGGAAAAGATGATACCCTACCAGTTATTTTTTTGATAGAGTTAAATGACACGCAAAAGGAGAAACTGCTAAGGGTATTGCGAGAGTTCAAAACAGCAATCGGATGGACAATAGCGGATATTCGAGGAATTAGTCCATCATTCTGTATGCACAAGATCTTATTGGAAAATGGGGTAAAACCAACCATTGAGCAGCAAAGAAGGCTAAACCCCATTATGAAGGATGTCTTTGAAAAGGAGATCAAAAGTGGTTGGATGCCGAGCATTATTTATCCAATCTCGAGACGGTGCATGTGTAAGTCCCATGCGGTGCATTACCAAGAAAGGGTATATGAGTGGTGAAGAATGAAGCTAATGAGCTCATCCCTACTAGAACCGTTACCAGATAGAGAGTATGTATAGATTACCGCAAGCTGAATAAAGCTACACGCAAGGATCACTTCCCCTTGTCGTTCATTGATCAGATGTTGGATAGGTTAGCGGGACATCAGTTCTACTGTCTTTTGGATGGATTTTCTGGGTATAATCAAATTGCCATATCCCCAAAAAAGCAAGAAAAAACCACATTCACATACCCGTACGGTACATTTGCATTCCGACGTATGTCTTTTGGTTTATGTAATGCGCCGACAACTTTTCAACGGTGCATGATGGCTATTTTCTCCGATATGGTAGAACAGAATTTGGAAGTATTCATGGATGACTTCTCCGTGTTCGGTGATAATTTTGATTTATGCTTGAATAATCTGGTCTTAGTGTTGAAGCGATGTGTGGAAAATAACCTAGTTCTTAATTGGAAGAAATGTCACTTTATGGTGCAAGAGGGGATTATTTTGGGGTATAAGGTTTCTGCAGCAGGCTTAGAGGTGGACAAAGCGAAGATTGAGACAATTGAGAAATTACCTCCTCCATCATCTGTAAAGGGAATTCAGAGCTTCTTGGGACATGCGGGTTTTTACAGACGCTTCATTAAAGATTTTTCCAAAATTTTGAAACCTTTATGTTTCCTTTTGGAGAAAGACGTGCCTTCAAAATGGATCAATCATGTATCGAGGCGTTTGAAGTATTAAAGAAGAAATTGGTCTCGACTCCAATTATAGTGGCGCCCGATTGGTCTTTACCATTTGAATTAATGTGTGACGATAGTGACTACGCTGTTGGAGCAGTATTGGGACAACGTCACGACAAAATTTTTCACACAATCTACTACTCCAACAATACGTTGATGGATGCTCAATTGAACTACACTACCACCGAAAAAGAATTGCTTGCGATTGTGTTTGCCTTCGACAAGTTCAGAGTATATCTCATAGGGACCAAGGTAATTGTTTATACTGATCATTCTGCCATTAAATATCTGATTGAGAAGAAGGATGCCAAACCGCAGTTAATACGGTGGGTATTGTTTCTACAAGAATTTGATTTAGAGATCCAGGATAGAAAAGGTACCGAGAACCAGGTGGCGGATCATCTTTCTCGATTTGAAAACGCGGAGGTTCAGCAAAAAGACAACATCATGATTAATGAGAGGTTTTCAGATGAACAACTTCTGCGAGTAATAACGATCTTGCCGTGGTATGCAGATTTCGAGAATTACTTGGTGGGTAAGGTGTTACCCCCAGATTTGAATTCACAACAACGAAAGAAATTCCTCCACGATGTTAGGAAATATTATTGGGACAAACCATTTCTGTTTAAGACTTGTGCGGATCAAATGATTAGATGTTGTGTGCCACATGAAGAGATGGATAGCATATTAGGTCATTACCACTCATCAGATTACGGAGGTCATTACGCCGGTGATCGGACAGCGGCCAAAGTGTTGCAATCAGGATTTTTCTGGCCTTCTTTATTCAAAGATGCATACCTCTATGTGCTGAAGTGTGATCGGTGTTAACGCATAGGTAATATTTCTAAGCGCAATAAAATGCCACTCAGCACAATTTTGGTGGTTGAACTATTCGACGTGTAGGGAATCGACTTTATGGGACCTTTCCCATCCTCCTTCAATAATCAGTACATTCTGTTGGCGGTCAATTACGTTTCAAAATGGGTTGAAGCCGCAGCTTTACACACGGTTTTGGACGCCTAGGGCGATAATCAGTGATGAGGGAACTCACTTCTGTAATAAGTAATTCACTAAATTGCTTATAAAGTATGGGGTCCGTCATAAAATTACAACTGCGTATCATCCCCAAACCAATGGTAAAGCAGAAGTCTCAAATAGAGAAGTCAAGAGAATTCTGGAAAAGGTGGTCAATCCATCACGAAAAGATTGGGCAATGCATCTAGATGATGCCCTATGGGCATATCAAACAGCTTACAAGAATACTATAAGCATGCCACCCTACAGGATGGTGTACAAAAAAGCGTGTCATCTCCCGGTTGAATTAGAACATAGTGCGTATTGGGCCATTCAGAAATTGAATCTCGACCTCCAAGCAGCGGGTGAGAAAAGGTTACTTCAACTAAATGAGATGGACGAATTCCAATTCAATGCCTATGAAAACGCAAAACTCTACAAGGAGAAAGTCAAAGCCTGGCACGATAAGAAAATCATTGATCAAAAATTTAAACCGGGCCAACAAGTCTTGCTTTTCATTCAAGATTGCGTCTATTCCCCGGAAAGTTAAAATCTCACTGGTCCGGACCATTTATGGTTATCTCCGTCGCTTCTCACGGAAATGTTGAAGTCAAGGAACAGAATTCAAATCGCACATTCTAGGTGAACAACCAACGACTTAAGCATTATTGGAGTGGACCCATCAAACGAGAATCTACGGCCATATACCTCTCTGATCCGGTGGACAATTGAGCAACACAGCAAAGTCGGGCTGACGACTATAAACCAAGCGCTATAGGGAGGCAACCCCATGAGTTTTAGTTATTTTGTTTTAATTCATTTCAAATTTTCTTCATTTTATTTAATTTTGTTCCTTAGCTAATAGTATATACTTTGATTATAATAGTCTTCATGCAATTCGTGTTTTGTGTTACCAGATAAATCAAATTTGAGCAAGAGACAATATAAAGGAGCACGTATAGTGCCCCGACGCCCAAAAGGGCGAGAATCTGACGCAAATACCAAATACTGTCTCACAGAGTCCTCAATACATTCCAAAGGCCCCAAATACGCTATAATGATCTATACACAGCCAAATACCATAATGATCTATACACAGCGCCCCGGCGCTCATAGTTAGTGGCTGATTTCTGCTCCAGCGCCCCAGCGCTACAATCATATACAACTCTAGCGCCCCGGCGCTATGACCATCCCCTAGCTAATGATGGACAACGCCCCGGCTCCCTATACAGGTTATAACCCAGTGCCCCGGCGCTGGGATCAGTTTTGAAATAAAACGGTTACACGTTACAGACCCCTCATTCACGAAAACTCCAAAAGCCTTTACACTTCAAGTTTCTCTCCACCACTTACACACATTTAACTTCTCTGATCTTCGGTATATGACCACACCTTTCACGATTCATCTCCTAATTGCACTTTGCGACATCACTTCTGATTCAAGCACTTCTACTCCATATTTGATTTCAATATTCTTTAAAGGTAAAAGGTATGTTGTACTCGTAATTTCCTCTCATATTTTATATAAAATTCTAGATTAAAGGTATATATGCCTTGACAGTTTGATATGGGAGAACCAATTTGCGTATATTGTACCTATTTTGTCTTCTCCTTATGGATCATGCATGTTATTCTAGTTCAATTAAATCATGTACCTTCTAATACGAATTTGTGGCGCCCCAAAATAGGTCCAATCCATCCAACCTATTTTGAGTCGCCAAATACATGGTACGTAAAAACAACTAAAACTTTATTACTACAATTGTCGCATGCAATACAACAACACATATCTTGTGAGTTTTAATACCAACTGTGACTCATGTCCCAACTATGGACAACACCTCACGATGATACCTTACATAAAGGTACAATCTAGAACCTGCTTTTAGAAATTAAAATCTTTGGGAAGTGCTCAAGAAACCTTCATTACATAGGAGGCCATGAATCTAAGTTATGATAGATATCATATGTCCAGAGAATTATCCTTGGTTGATCCAATAGACCCCAAAGAAAAATGAGAAGATTACTATCATGTTCCTTCCAATGGTGAGTCTTCTCTTGACATATAACTATCTCCACCGTCTGCGATTGAACATTATGTTTCAACCTAACTCCAAGATCATATAGGTAGTTCTCAGAGATATACTCGCAGCAAGTGGATGTGCACAACCCTTTCTTATAATAACATGAGATTGTATGTCATTAGACATCTTGTATGATAGTGGCAAAAACACCCTTCCAAAGTTGGGTTTACCTCACCCTATTGTTGTTCACCAAAATCAATTATTAAGTGACGATAATATAATGACACACACATCTTAGGTCCTCAATACAATTATATATTGTATGTCATGTCGTTTTATAATGTGTTAAGAAACTTTGATAGTCTCGGACCACCACATTATTCCCCTATTATCCCCGCTCGACCCAGCTACACTCTTATTACCTGAAAGGAATTGTGAAGCAAAAGGGTGAGCACAACTATCTCAGTAAAGAATATCATGACTAAAGATAATTAAATTATGAATAGCCTTCATTAGTAATAAATCAGAGATTTAGAACATATGGGAGATGATAAAACTTTTCAACCATAGTTGCAGCAGAACGAGCAATCCATTAAAAGAGTCAAATAGACCATAATGTCTATTATTTTCTCTATGTTAAAAGTCCACCAACAATGTTTTATCCCTGTAACATCAATTAACAGTTCCTGTCCACAATCATATGAATAACTCATAATCATATTTGTGGTTTCAAATTCCTTTTCTCATCGAGGACGAAGATAATTTACATCACCTGTCTTTACTTGAAACATCAAAGATCATGGTTATACTAAATCACAGTTCATGTTCATAATCATACTAATAAGTTCATCTTTTCACTACGGGCCAAAGATATTCATTAACATTCATCTTTGCACCACATGCCAAAGATATTCAGCAACATGTCATCTTTGCACTACGGGCCAAATATATTCAACAACAGGTCATCTTTGCACTACGGGCAAAAGATATTCAACAACAGGTCATCTTTGTACTACACACCAAAGATATTCATCAACAATTCATCTTTGCACTACAGGCCAAAGATATTTATATCTCAAAGAAATATATAATCATTTCAGAATTATATAAACAATAATTATAACCATGTTGATCAATTCACCTTTGCACTTAAGCTAAAAATATTCAATTGTAAATCCAATGGTCATGATCATATCAGTCAACAATTCAGCTTTGCACTACTAGCCAAAGAGAACCCATAGTCACGATCATACCAATAATCTACCCATCTTTACACTTAAGTCAAAGAGAAATTTCGTCACCGGAATTATAAAAATGTTATATATGATAATAAAAACAATACGATCAACAAATGCATTTAATTTCAAGAGTAAGATTCATAAATCAATGATTTCATAACACCTTAATCTAAATGTTATAAATCACTTGATAATCTCATAATCTAATATTATTAATACTACCACAATATTTTAATCATTTCTTAAACTTATAAACAATTTATTTTAATTGTTTACACTTTACTAATTAATGCATTTAATCATACTAAAATGCCAAACTCATAAGATTTCATCACCAATAACCACCAACCTTATCAAAATCAAGATATACCATATATATAGGATTCTCAAGCCATAAAATCCTATTTTTCAATTTTGTTACTTCACATAACATATTTAATTTATTTATTCATAACTAGTCCATTTTCATGAAAAATACCAAATCGGTTCCAAAATATTTTCTTTTACGGGATTTAGCATAATATAGTCCCATATTGAACATATATTTTTCTCAAAACTTTTAAATTTTATTTACTATTTTTCACATGGCCAAAACTGCCGAATATTTAGACATTTATCATAAATTGTACTTTTGTCCAAAAATTCCAAAATTTACAGAATATACTGATGTTATATAGATGTACTCCCAATAAAAATTTCACCAATTTTGGAGTTAACCACAAGGAGTTATAAGGGTTTACTTTTAAAATAGTCTTTTCTCATAAAATCCATAACTCCTAATCTATATATCCAAAAATCGCCATTTTTGGACACAATCAAGGAAACTCATCAAAATATCATTCCAATTTTTTCCAGAATTTTTGAAGGTCGGAAAAATTACGAAACTGAAAAACATAATTACCCTTAAAAATCCCTTACCTCAAAAGAGCAGTACTTCTGACCGGAATGTCGGATGAAAAGCCAAAGGAAACTTGCACTGAATAGCAACTCTCCAAGTATCTAAATACTCGCAAAAATACGCTTGAGAATATAGTGAGAGAAAACTTCAATTTCTGGTGTGATTTTCAATTCTAACTTAAGCGCCTATTTATAGCAAAATGCTAGAACGCCAAAGAAGACTAAATTAATAAAATAATATTATTTATTTATCTCCCTTCTACGCCATCCTTGTTGAACAAGTGACCAGCCACCATTGAAAAATATTCAGCACATTTTTTTTTCTACACAACCAAAGTGGGTCCCACCCAAATTTAATAAAAATCATTTTATTTTCTGAAACTTCAATAATTCATAGAAAATAGTCCGTATATCATAAAAATACGAATTTTATGTCCATTCCGCATGAAATCGAATTCTCTACAAATTGTAGCTTTGAGTTTTTCCAAATTCCAAACAGAAAATATCCGAAATCCACAAACGGACGATTTTCAACACCGTTTCAACACCTTTTATAATTTATAACAAATCATGCGTTAATTTATAAAGGTTCAAAATTTGTGGACATATACTCAACTCATATATGTATAACATATCCAAAAATCACAATGATATAACGGGCAGATTAAAATTACAACTCACGCAATAAAGTTTTAGGAACACCGATTTGAATTTTTAATACCAACAATCCGACAAAATACTGATAAAATACCTCAATATTAATTCCTTCATTTATAACCACATAAATAAATCCATCATTTATATCCACATCAAATAAATATTTCCTTATCATATAAATTAATAATTAATTATTCATAAATAATATTACAGGATCGCAACAATGACAACCAGGCAGTTCCCAGGAAAGAGGGGGCTTTCCGATAAGAATTTCTCCTTCTTGGCACACAATTAGGTGACCAAACCTATCCTTGACAGAACTTTCTAGACATTGTCAATAATGTTATCTAATAATATTATTCAAATAATATGAATTATTGATCCGATAATGGAAATAATGTGCAATGATATAAAATATCAATATAACAATTATTGAATCAATAATCAATAAAATATTGATCGATAATTCTTACCGTAATAATTATTGAGTAGTGCCTTCATACGTAAGAATCAATAATTCAAAATATTGTGCAATACTGGTAATACTCTTTATGCAACCACGCGTATTACTATATTTTAACCACGGTATTCCAACAATGTTAACGAGAATAACTACGCCGTTATTTATAAAAACTCAAACTTGTCGTTTTCTTTCATTCGACTGATTATTACATTATGGTGCCCATGAATGGCTATCGGCTGCCGTATTTGCGAATATTCCCCAATAACAAGAATATTCCACGACCAAAAGAATATTCCCCGTACGTAAATGAGTATTTTATAACCACTTGTATTTTTGAAAATTTTATATATATCACCCTAAACTTTAAACTTTTATCAATTTAACCATTTACATAATAATAATTATAAGAAAAATTGAATACTTTTATTTCATAAAATCTGGGGTCTTACAATCTCCCCTCCTTATAAAATTTCTTCCCCTAAATTTACGTACCTGGTATTTCAAAGAGTTGAGAATACCTTGCTTTCATTTAAGATTCAATCTTCCCTGTCATCATGATTTCTCCATTGCTTCATCTCCTCGTATTTTGAGATATCATTCTAGAATACGACTTCAAAACAAGGGTTAATTGAACAAATTAACATATCACATAATATACCGATATTATGACTGACCAATAAATAAGCTTAGCTAGGACACACTAGCGAAGGATTTACTCATCTTTCCTCTCCTAGTTCTATTCCCCGATCTCCGCCAGAGATCATATCCCTAAGCTCTGATACCAACTGTGACTCCCCTAAAATAGGTCCAATCCATCTAACCTATTTTGAGTCGCCAAATACATGGTACAGAAAACAACTAAAACTTTATTACTACAATTGTGGTGCAAAAATACAACACACATATACACGTGAATTTTAATACCAATCTGTGACTCATGTCCCAACTATGGACAACACCTCACGGTGATACCTTACATAAAAAGTACAATCTAGAATCTGCTTTTAGAAATTAAAATCTTTGGGAAAGTGCTCAAGAAAACCTTCGTGATGGGAGGCCATGAATCTAAGTTATGATAGATATCATATGTCCAGAGAATTATCCTTGGTTGATCCAATAGACCCCAAAGAAAAACGAGAAGATTACTATCATGTTCCTTCCAATGGTGAGTCTTCTCTTGACATATAACTATCTCCACCGTCTGCGATTGAACATTATGTTTCAACCTAACTCCAAGATCATATAGGTAGTTCTCGTAGATATACTCAGCAAGTGGATGTGCACAACCCTTTCTTATAATAACATGAGATTGTATGTCATTAGACATCTTGTATGATAGTGGCAAAACACCCTTCCAAAGTTGGGTTTACCTCACCCTATTGTTGTTCACCAAAAATCAATTATTAAGTGACGTATAATATACGACACACACATCTTAGGTCCTCAATACAATTATATATTGTATGTCATGTCGTTTTATAATGTGTTAAGAAACTTTGATAGTCTCGGACCACCATTATTCCCCATATTATCCTCTAGCCGACCATTTACACTCTTTATTACAGAAAGGAATTGTGAAGCAAAAGGGTGAGCACAACTATCTCAGTAAAGAATATCATGACTAAAGATAATTAAATTATGAATAGCCTTCATTAGTAATAAATCAGAGATTTAGAACATATGGGAGATGATAAAACTTTTCAACCATAGTTGCGCAGTGAGCGAGCGATCCATTAAAAGAGTCAAATAGACCATAATGTCTATTATTTTCTCTATGTTAAAAGTCCACCAACAATGTTTTATCCCTGTAACATCAATTAACAGTTCCTGTCCATAATCATATGAATAACTCATAATCATATTTGTGGTTTCAAATTCCTTTTCTCATCGAAATCGAAGATAATTTTCATCACATGTCTTTAAGAAAAAAGATTTTCATCACCGTTTTTACCTCGAAACATCAAAGATCATTGTTATACCAAATCACGCTTCATGTTCATAATCATTCTAATAAGTTCTTTACTCTTTTACCAGTCATCTTTACTACGGTGCCAAAAGATATTCATATCTCAAAGAAATATATAATCATTTAGGAATTATATAAACAATAATTATAACCATGTTGATCAATTCACCTTTGCACTTAAGCTAAAAATATTCAATTGTAAATTCAATGGTCATGATCATACCCGATTCGATAATTCATCTTTGCACTACTGGCCAAAGAGAACCAATAGTCACGATCATACCAATAATCTACCCATCTTTACACTTAAGTCAAAGAGAAATTTATGTCACCGAGATTATAAAATGTTATATATGATAATAAAAACAATATGATCAACAAGCATGCATTTAATTTCAAGAGTAAGATTCATAAATCAATGATTTCATAACACCTTAATCTAAATTTTATAAATCACTTAATAATCTCATAGTCTAATATTATTAATACTACCACAATATTTTAATCATTTCTTAAACTTATAAACAATTTATTTTAATTGTTTACACTTTACTAATTAATGCATTTAATCATACTAAAATGCAAAACTTATAAGATTTCATCACCAATAACCAACAACCTCATAAAAAATCTGCATATAACATTTATAGGATTCTCAAGCCATAAAATCCTATTTTTCAATTTTGTTACTTTTCATTACATATTTAATTTATTTATTCATAACTAGTCCATTTTTATGAAAAATACCAAATCAGTTCCAAAAATATTTCTTTTCTGGGATTTAGCATAATATAGTCCCATATTGAACATATATTTTTCTCAAAATTTTTAAAATTCATTTACTATTTTTCACATGGCCAAAACTGCCGAATATTTAGACATTTATCATAAATTGTACTTTTGTCCAAAAATTCCAAAATTTACAGAATATACTGATGTTATATAGATGTACTCCCAATAAAAATTTCACCAATTTTGGAGTTAACCACAAGGAGTTATAAGGGTTTACTTTTAAAATAGTCTTTTCTCATAAAATCCATAACTCCTAATCTATACATCCAAAAATCGCCATTTTTGGACACAATCAAGAAAACTCATTAAAATATCATTTCAAATTTTTCCAGAATTTTTGAAGGTCGGAAAAATTACGAAACTGAAAAACATAATAACCCTTAAAATCCCTTACCTCAAAAGAGCAGTACTTCTGACTGGAATGTCGGATGAAAAGCCGAAGGAAACTTGCACTGAATAGCAACTCTCCAAGTATCTAAATACTCACAAAAATACGCTCGAGAATATAGAGAGAGAAATCTTCAGTTTCTGGTGTGATTTTCAATTCTAACTTAAGCACCTATTTATAGAAAATCTTTAGACGCATGAAAGAAGACTAAATTAATAAAATAATATTATTTATTTATCTCCCTTCTACGCCATCCTTGTTGAACAAGTGAGCAGCCACCATTGAAAAATATTCCGCACATTTTTTTTTCTACACCAACCAAAGTGGGTCCCACCCAAATTTAATAAAAATCATTTTATTTTTCGAAACTTCAATAATTCATAGAAAATAGCTCGTATATTAGAAAAATACGAATTTTATGTCCATTTCGTATGAAATTAAATTCTCTACAACTTCGTAGCTTTGAGTTTTTCCAAATTCTAAACAGAAAATATCCAAATTCCACAAACGGACGATTTTCAACACCGTTTCAACACCTTTTAAAATTCATAAAAATCATGCGTTAATTGTCAACGGTTCAAAATTTGTGGACATATACTCAACTCATATATGTATAACATATCCAAAAATCATAACAATCCAACGGTCGGATTAAAATTACAACTCACGCAATAAAGTTTTAGGAACACCGATTTGAGTTTTTAATACCTCCAATCCGATAAAATACTGATAAAACACCTCATCATTAATTCCTTCATTTATAACCACATAAATAAATCCATCATTTATATCCACATCAAATAAATATTTCCTTATCATATAAATTAATCATTAATTATTCATAAATAATATTACAGAATCGCAACAATGACAACCAGGCAGTTCCCAGGAAAGAGGGGGCTTTCCGATAAGATTTTCTCCTTACTGGTGTGCAATTAGGTGACCAAACCTCTCCTTGATAGAACTTTCTAGACATTGCCAATAATGCTATCTAATAATATTATTCAAATAATATGAATTATTGATCTGATAATGGGAAATACTATGCAATGACAATTATTTAAACACCAATAATATAAAATATCAACGCAACAATTGTTGAATCAATAACATAAAATATTGAACAGTAATTACTGTAACAATTATTGAGTAGTGCCTTTATACGTAAGAATCAATAATTCAAAATATCTTTGTGCAATACCGCATCTCTTTATGCAACCACGCAGACATTCACGTATTTTAACCACCGGAATATTCAACAATGATGTTAATTCAGAATAACTACGTCGTTATTTATAAAAACTCAAACTTGTCATTTTCTTCATCCGAGCGCTTATTACATTATGGGGCCCACGAATGATTTACTTTGTCATTTAATATTCCTCGACAACAAGAATATTCCACGACCAAACAAATATTCCCCGACAGAAATGAGTATTTTATAACCACTTGTGTATTATTGAAAATTTTATATATATCACCCTTAACTTTAAACTTTTATCAATTTAACCATTTACTGAATAATAATTATAAGAAAAATTGAATACTTTTATTTCATAAAATTCTAGGTCTTACAGAATTAGGATGACATGCTGGTGCTATTCCAAAACTGAGTGTGTGTATACGATGTGCCCATATTTAAGGAACTCAAGCGATTTACACCAGACCTACAAGGTGTTTGATATATTGCCTAAATGAACTTTAATTGTTATTCCCCTTTTAAAGGAATGCATATCTTACCCTCACATCATAGGGATCTCATGCCTTTTACAAATCAAAGTTGGGGGTTGGGATGCATGTACAATTTGCTTTATACAGTTTGAGCTACATTTTAATTGGTGTATGTTTACTTGTAGAGTAATCTTAATGCTTCAAAGTGTCAACACGGAGAGGGTTCCGGGACCGCCTCGGCTCCACCAAAATTTGATAGTCGAAGGTTCGTCAGCGCCAATGCACAAGAACGCTACAACAAGATGGCCACCTGCTCTCTCATCCCCGAATGAGGTTTAAGGCCTGATCAATCCAAAGACAGGGACATAGCGGTCATGATTGTTGAGCGAAATTGGTTCTCACTCACCGAACAACCCAATCCAGCAGTGATTGCAGTTGTCAAAGAGTTTTATGCCAACGTTCTCGAGCACTACCACTATGGGGTGTTTGTGAGAGGCAAGACAGTCAAATTTGGTGAAGAGGACATAAAAGGGTGCTATCAATTGCCATTAGAGGGACACAACGATAAGTATACTAATCTTATGAGTCAGGGCCCTGATTATGAAGCAATTATTCGCGAGCTTTATCAACCGGGCACCACATGGACCATGCATGAACGAGGTAGTATAACATTTCCTCTGTCGCACCTCAGCTTATATGGGAAGGCTTGGTATGCCTTTTTATGTGCCAAACTGATGCCATGCACACATGCGAGCCATGTCACCAAGGAGCGAGCGGTGCTATTATATTTAATAGTTAAAGGCTTCAAAATTGATGTCGGTCACCTTATTCAGCAGTCCATTCTCCGAGCATCACGAAGAGGGACCACAGGAGGGTTATCCTTAATAGTTAAAGGCTTCAAAATTGATGTCGGTCATCTTTTATTTGCATTTTATGTACTAATTCGGGGTCAAATGGAAGTCAGATGAGATGATTCAGTTAACAATGCCCGTGTTGGACCATAAGTTGATTAGCAGGTATAAAGTGTGGACAGGTGGGGAAAACCACCCTAGGGGATTGGGTTTTATATTTCCCCAAGTTGAAGCTTAACAAGCTTAACAACCTTCAGCCCCTCCCACATATGGTCCTTCCTCCGTAGCTCACCGTGGTGTTGTCCCTGAGGCTGTCTAACGTGAAATTGATGGGTGGTTCAATAATCTAGATTCTCAGAATGTTCGCCTGTCTGAATGTCAAGATGTCATCTACAAATACTTGGTTGACCAATTTGCTACCCAGATGCCATGAACGCTCAATTGTATCTGGGCGTTAATCTTAGCCAGTTTCCTACTACTTCTGTTCTGCCTGTGTTTCCCCTTTCTGATCAAGAGATGATCGAGGATGATGATGCTCCACCTGAGGAATAAGCTCGTCAGGGAAGTCCTCTATTTTAAGTTTTCTATTTTTCGCATGATGACATTGCTCTTGATAAGTTTGGGGGTAGTTAATTTTTATTCTGCGTTATTAGATTGCTAGTTGATTGTGGATAGTTTATGTGTTTTTATTGTTGGTTAAAGTGTTGCATTTAGGATTGCATGTTAACTCCAGCTATTTAATAGTTACGTATGTTTGGGGCCGATGATGAAATTAAAATTGCATGAAAAAGTCTAGTAAGGATTGTTAAGATAGTGATGTGATGTTCTTGACATAATTTAAATCTTTATTTGTTTGACACTAATATTATCATGATAGCACGTTTTGCAAAATGGCCATGTTGGCTAAGAAAGTTTAAATGGATAGATAATAGAGTTCTAAAGGATGAATGCTAATGAAATGAAGGAACAATTTGAATAGCTAGTGATGACTGAATTTAGACATAAACTCAAGTTTGAGGGAAAAATATTTGGAATATATAAGCTTTGAAAAAAAATGAATAAATAAACACCGTGGCATGCGTGTCTAGTTTTGTGGCCTTTGTTACTTGAGTAAGTAAGCCCGAGGGGATTATCTTTACACCTAGCGCCCTAAGGTCTTAATGGCTTGGGAGTCGTTGGTCAAAAGCTCGTTGAGGTAGCACTGGAAAGCCTAAAGGAATAGGACAATGCATAGTCATGAGGAAAAAAAATAAAAAAAAAATAAAGCGGGAAAAGTGAAAATAGCCCCCATTCATTAAATTAAAAAAATAACATAAGTAGTCCATTTTGACCCTTGGACTTTGGTAATTGTTTGATTTTAGTCGAATCAAGTTTATTTGAGGAGTTCTCGAGTTTACACTGTATGATGCCTTCAAAGAAATTTATTATCTTTCATATTTTTGTTTTTCTTTGGTTAGCATGGTTGTTGAACACACACACACACGATATCAGTAATAATAGATTTAGATTTATTGAGTGTTGGGATGTTATTGATCTGCCTTAACGTGATGTACTAGTATGTTTTTGTGATTTTTCTGAGGCCTAATGGATATACGGTGTGCTATTTAATTGCTGGAATTATGAACATGTAGATAGTTTTAGGTGCATTTGCATGGTGGTTTAGTTTTTCGTGTTGTTTTGTGTCGTGTTGCTTGAGGACAAACAACGATTTAAGTTTGGGGGTATTTGATGATTGGGTAATATACTCATGAATCGGATATACGTGGGCTTAAATTTTTGAATTCTTGAGTATTTTAGAAGCATTTTTACTGTGTTTAGTTGTTATTTTGCAGATTCAGGAGATGCAGGGGCGAATTGGTGATTTGAGCAAATGGATGGCATTTTTGTAATTAAAAAGTGTAAGTGTAGCAATTTGAAGCCCGTGCTTGATTGACCAGTTGGCACGCGTGGATTGAGTTTGACTTGGACTTGAAGATTTAATTAAGAAGTTGATTGGAAGAAGGATTGTGCTTAGAGGAGGAGAGTATATATAAAGTTTATTTTGCTGAATTAAAAGAGAGATCTACCACAATTGAAGGTTAAGCAAGGGATTACTTGAAGATTAAAGGATTGGCTCTAGAGTTTTCTTCTTCTCCTATTTTTCAATTGGTGTAATTCCTTAGGGATGAATTTTAAAGGATTGTTGGTTTTAAATTCTGTCATGAACTAAATTCTTTCATTAAGATTTCATTTGAACCTTTTATGCCTATGAATTAATTATTTGATTTATTCTAATTATTTATGTCAAAGTGAATTGTTTATCTTGTCTTGTGCTTATTGATTAATTATTTGGCCAATAATTACCTTGTTACTCTAGAAGGAATTGGAAGAGGACATCTAGGGTTAGAACTGAGCATAATAACATGTATTCTTAATTATTTGCATGACGAATAATTAGGGTTGTGAATTGAATGGAAATATCTGTTCACTGCATGTAACAAGTTAGGAATTGGGATTGAAAGAGTTTAATTTAATTGTTTTGCATAGGAATATAACAAGATTAATTAAATTAAATAGAAGTTAATTAATCACTTGGAAAAGGGCTTTTGACACTTGAGAATTCCTGTTAACAATTCAGTAGGCATAATAATTGGGATAATTGAATAAGTGGTTTATAGTTCATAATTGAGGAAATTGAAGTCTTAATCTTTATTTATCTGAATTCATTCGTTAAAATCTTAGTTTTACTTATTTGATTTATTTTAGAATAATCTATTTTATTTTCTTAATTTAGTTTCATTATTTTGGAAAATCACACTTTATGGTTGTTTAAATAAAATTGGATTGATGTTGTGCTAGTAGTTGGAATTTATTGATTAGAATTCTCTGTGGGATCGACACTCTATCTTATCACTTTATTACTTGTTAACTGTGTACACTTGCACAAATTTATTGATTGCGAAATCAACCAACAACAACAGTAAAAGATTTCGACATCAACATCGGTTCAATCATCAGTTTCTCCATCTGACAATGTATACGCGGGCCATTCTCGGGAGGACTGCCACACACATCTCTCATGTGTGGATTATGCAGGTAGTCTGGTGTTCGATGGTCAGGCGATGAGCCCGTGCAGCAACCACTCCAACTACTAGACCTCAGGATGATTGCTCGATACAATGTCTAGGCTAGAGGGGATTCGCATCCTCGAGGGGTCAGTTTCGTATTTCCAGATGCTCCTGATGAGGACGAGGCGGAGGACACCTTGGAGGATGATGAGTTTAGGGCTGATGAGGTGACTAGGGAGGAGGAAGCTGCGGGAGGTAGTCGATCTACCAAATACATGTGTTTCTCAGTCTTCAGAGGCACCTTGATGCTAGAGATAAAGTTGCTGGCAGAAAGATGAAGAGAATGGCAGGATGGCAGGATCACATGTTCAATACCATGAATAGTTCCTTTACCTCATTGAATGCGACATTACAAAGACTAAATCTTACCGCTGCCGATCAGTTCTAGTTCCAGACGCCTAAGCCAATGCTATAGTACCCTCCATCGGATTCTGATGTGGAGGAGTTCTTAGTCTTTATTCCACAGCCACCACCACCATAGGCGTAGCAAGATACAGGGAAGTCCTCTGTTATTTTATTGTAATATTTTTACAATGAGGATATTGTAACTGTTAAGTTTGGGGGAGTTAGTTTTAATTTTATGTTCAATGTTTTAGTTTCTATCTTGATAAGTATGTTTAGTTTGCATATGTTAGTTTAGTTGTTTTTATGTCAGTTAGTTTGCATTCATGTAGTTGCATTTGTAGTTTAATTTAGTTTTATTTGCATAGTAGTTTAGAATTGTAAATAGTTTTTATGTTCTTATGAATTATCTATAAAAAATGAAAAATTGAAAACTTTCAAAAATATTAGTTAGTTTACTATTTTTATGTTGCATTTAGTTCATACTTGCAAGATTCCAGCTGTTAGCTAGTTTAAGTCTGTTTTGGCCAATGATGAGAATGGAATTGCGTAGACAAGTATAATATTGACTGTTAAGGTTTTGATGTGATTTCTTATCATGAATTAGATCTTTATCTGTTTGAAATTGATATAATCAGGTTAGCACCTTAAAAACAACTATGTTGACTGATTGAATCTAAATTGACACATAATGAAATTCTTGAGAACAATGCTAGTTTGAATGAAAGAGAACCATGAATAGGTAGTAATGACTAAAATTAGGCAAGAACCTAAGTTTGGGAAAAAATTTGGGGTATATAAGCTATAAAAAAATAAAGAAAAAAATGAATAAACACCATGGCAAGTCTAGTTTTGTGGCCTTTGTTACTTGAGTAAAATGCGCTTGAGGGGATGTCTCTACACCTAGCGCCTAAAGCCCCGGGTTTGGGAGTCGTTGGTCGAAAAGCTTCGCTAAGGGGTAACAATTGAAAAGTCTAAAGGAATTAGATATTGCACAGCCATTAGAGAAAAAAAATGAAAAAAATAAAAGTGAAAAATGGGTAAAAGAGCGAAAAGCCTCAGTATGTGAATAAATAAAGCATAAGTATCCCATTTTGACCTTTGGATTTAGTAACTATTTGATTTTAGTGGGATCTTGCTTATTTTTGGATTTCTTGAGTTTTTATTGTATGAAGCCTTTAAAGAGGTTTATTATGTGTTGTATTTAAATTTATATTACTTAGCATGGTTGTTGAGCACACACGCACTATATCTGTAATAAAAATCTAAGATTTGATGATTGATTGAGAAGTTATTGATTTGTCTCTATAGGATATACTGTCATGTCTATTTGATTTCTCTAAGACTGTGTGAATAGATTGTGTTTTGTATATAGCCGGATTCGTAGGCATATAGTTAGCTGCATTGCATTGCATATTGTGTTGTGCTTGAGGACTAGCACGGTTTAAGTTTAGGGGAGTTTGGTGAGTGGGTTTTATTGTGAAGCCCCCAAAATAGGTATACATCACACATTCTGAGTCACCAAATACATGGTACAGAATACAACTACAACTTAATTATACAATTGTCGTGCAAAATACGACAAAATATAAGTTGTGAGCTTTAATACAAATATTGTCTCCTAGACAATATCCAAACTCAAATTCAATCCTCATTACAATTATTATCACACTATTTTATAGAATAGTGAGGACTACTATGGCAACCATCTCAGACCGTCACTCCATTCCCCGACTAGTCACAGCTATATTCTCATTTCCTGAAGAGAATAGTGAAAGAAAAGGGTGAGCTCAACTCGCCCAGTAAGAAATATTATGACTAAGATAATGCATAATAAATTATCCATAGCCTTCAACAGTATAACAACTGATAGATTACAATAGACAACATATTTTAGATCAACAACTGCAGCAGAACAAACAATCCATTAGAAGAGTCAAGTAGAGCATGATATCTACTATCTTCTATGATTTAAAAGTTTATCGTCAATTTTATCGCTGAGACTCAGCTCAATAAATAATCCACATCACTGAATTATCCATGCACTACGGGCCAAGGATATTTATTAGTATCACAACCACGAATTATCCATGCACTGTGGTCTAAGGATATTCGTGTTTTCACTAATGGTCATGATTATACCGAATAATCTCTGGTCATAATCATACCAATCAACAGTCCATCTATGCACTACGGGCTAGAGATGACTTTTACCACATCATTTATAACATTACAGGTCATGATTATACCGAATAATCCCTAGTCATAATCATTCCAATTAACAGTCCATCTATGCACTACGACCAAAGATGACTTTCATCACAATATAAGCATGAGAATGATGACAATGATATAAGAATTCAATTAAATGAGAGCAAGGATAAATATTAAGGATTTATAATTTAATTTATCCAGAATTAAATAATGTCCAAATTGTTAACATGATACCGCTTTGTGAAGTAAAATTCAAGAATAATTTAGACCGAAAGAAATCAAATTTTATCACGAATAGTACCTTGTGTGAATAGTACCTGAGTGAACAGTATCCTATGAATAGTACCCTATGAATAGTACTCTATGAATAGTACTTTGTGAATAGTACCCCGTGAATAGTGTCATACATATAAATAGTGTCGTACGTATGAATAGTGCCGTATAAATGAATAGTACCCATGAATAGTACTCAAACATGAAAAGCTTAAAATTTAACAAGAATGTTCAGAAAAATATCCTTGTGAAACGATACTAGATGAAGCGCAAAAATACCTCCTTTGAGGGTAATTGGGTCAAGGAAGAATTAAAGAAAACTAAATGAACAAACATATTTAATCAACACGAACTTATTCATCATTAATATTATAACTCACAATATTTAACAACCAGATTATTCCCAGGAAAGAGGGGGCTTTTCGATAAGGATTTCTCCCTATTGGCGCGTAATTAGGTGACCAAACCCCTTTCCTCGACAAAACTTTCTAGATATCGTCAATAATGTAAATAATAATATAAATAACTTTATCGTCTCAATTATTGATTTAATAATATAAAATATTGTACAGTGTATACTGTGACAATAATTAAATCAATAATATGAGAGATATTACGCAGTAATTGTGACACCCCCAAATCTAGGTACTTCATTTCCACAGGATTTGGTGTTCACTTGATAAAAATATTCATATAAAACTATCCAATCATAATAAAATTGAATAATAAAACCTTCCCATTAAAGGATTACATTAATAAAAATCTCCCAGGTTGTCTAACCTTTAAATACAATCATTCAAATGCGGAATTTAAAAAAGTTTTTTTTTACAATCATTAAAATAAAATCTGATAATAAAATATCAACATGATACAAGTCTTCAATACTTGTTCATCTTTCCTTTTCCCTTACTGGTGCTAGGTACATCGACCTTCTCATCCTTAGGTGTAATAGTTATATAAGCAAGAGTGAGCAAACAAAGCTCACTTGAAACAACAATGAATAAAAAAAATCTTTACAACAACTGCCACATAAGAGACTCAATAGAAATGAACAATATATTCTATCAACATTCTGAAATATATAATAATTTTATTATTTTGATAAAACCTCACTTTTTTAACATTTTTAGTAAAAATCATCAAATAACTGTAGCTTTGTTTTTCAATCAAAAACAATTAATTCAAACTACTTTGTTTTAGTTTATTCAGACTACTTTCAAAATCATAGTCAATATATATATATATATATATATATATATATATATATATATATTAAACAAAAACTAATTAAACCTTAATTTTACTTTTAAAACTAAGCCATATTCATATATATATATCATAATAAACTCACTTATAATATGGTTTTTTCTTCACAAATTACATATATACATGAATTAATTAATCTATAAACTTATGAACACGGTTTATAACAAATAATTTATCATATAAAACCATATACAACAAACAATTTATCCTTCACAAAGATTTTATAGAGAATTTTGGAAGAGAAGACAACTATAACTTTTGAAAAATAAATGAGTTTAGATGATACCTTAGTTTTAGAAGATGATAACTTTCTTTTTCTCAAACAATCTTTCTTTTCCCCAATTCTTCTCTCAAAGCTTCTCTAGAAATCTCTCTTATTTTTCTCTCTAAAGTTTTTCTTCTTCTTTCTTTCTTCCTCTTTCTTCTAACTCTAACTTACGTACTAACAAAATATAACGTTATAGATAATAATATATATTAATTATATAATATAATTATAACTTTAACTCGACATCGATTATAATTTTATTTGAAAATCAAAAAGCCATAAGGCTTGTTTGGCTAACTAACTAAAAATAACCCATTAAATCTTACACCTTGTTTGGTAAAAATACATTTAAAATAAAGACTTAATATCATTAAGCCTTGTTTGCAAAATTAAATTAAACTCCTTTAATTTATTTTAATAACTCCTTTATATCAAGGTTATTTGTCACATTTTTTATTTAATTAAATTTTCAATAATCAATTTAATTAATTCTAATAACAATTTATTAAATTACTTTAACATATAAATCAATACCACATAATTATAATTTTCTTTATAATTATAACTTTATTTAATAAACTAACACATCATTTTAATTACAAATTCAAATTAAAATATAATAATTCATTTAATCATTATAAACTTTCTAATTTAATTATTAAATTAAATTAGTATATTATCTCATAACAATTAATTTTCTTAACTCCTTAATTATTTACTTAACAAATAATTAACCAATTAAGTCAAATCAAATTAAATATTTATTCAACACTAACCATCCATTAAATATTTATATAATTGATAAATATTAAAAATTACAATTTCAAATTCTGGATTGTTACGTCCTTCCCTCCTTATAAGGATTTTGTCCCTAGAATCACAACTCAAACAAATCATTCGTTACATTATTCCCTACTTACAAAGATTTTTTCCCCAGAATCGAAGATACAAACTAAATAAATAACTCAGGGTAATCTTTCATTATTTTATCTTCGAGTTCCCACGTAGCTTCTTCAGCATTGTGGTTCCTCCATATCACCTTCACAAAAGGTATCACTTTATTCCTGAGCACTTGTTATTTCCTGTCGACTATCTGGATAGGAATCTCTTTGTAAGACAAATCTTTACTGAACTGCATCGGTTCATACTCGATTACATGCTTATAGTCGGGTTTATACGGTCGCAACACCGACACATGAAAAACGTTGTGCACATGCTCTAATTCTGGAGGTAAAGCTACTTCGTAAGCCACCTCTCCCACTCTCCATAGAATCTCGAAAGGTCCAATAAACCTTGGGGCTTAGCTTTCCCTTCTTGCCGAAATGAATTTTCCCCTTCCAAGGAGAAACCTTCAGGAACACGAAATTTCCTGCTTCAAATTCACGATTCTTCCTGTGTTGATCAGCATACTTCTTCTTTCAATCTTGAGCAACTACCAGTCTTGCTCTGATAAGTTTTATAACTTCAATGATTTTCGCACTAGCTTACGGTCCTAGAAGTTGACGTTCACCAACTTCATCCCAGCATAGTGGAGTTCTACACTTTCTGCCGTACAATGCTTCATAAGGCGGCATGCCGATGCTTGCATGGTAACTGTTATTATAGGCAAATTCCACCAATGATAAATGTTCATCACAACTCCCTTTGAAATCCATGATGCATGCTCTCAGTATATCTTCTAATGCCTGGATTGTTCATTCGCTTTGGCCATCTTTTTACGGATGATATGCCGTACTCATTCATAACTGTGTTCCCATACATTCTTGTAGTCTCTTCCAGAAGTTTGACGTGAATCGCGGATCTCTATCTGACACAATTGACACGGGCACTCCATGTCTCGAAACGATCTCTTTAACGTACAACCTTGCCAACTGATCAAGATTGAACCTAATCTTTATTGGCAAAAAGTGTGTTGATTTCGTCAGTCTGTCCACTATCACCCAAATCGCATCGTATCCTCTCTGAGTAGTTGGAAGACCCACCACAAAATCCATTGTGATGTGTTCCCACTTCCATTCCGGTATTTCCAACGGTTGAAGTAATCCGCTTGGTCGTTGATGCTCGGCCTTGACTCTTTGACATGTCAAGCATTTTGCAATACATTCTGCAACGTCTCTTTTCATATTCGGCCACCAAAAATGTCACCGCAAATCTTGATACATCTTCATACTTCCGGATGAATCGAATATCTTGAGTTATGAGCCTCTGTCAAGATTTCTTCTTTAATATCTGGTACTGCTGGAATCCAAATTCTCCTCTCGAACCTTAGTAACCCTTCTGTATCGATTTTGTATTTCACCTCACTACCCTCAACCACTTTCTCCTTGATTTTTCTACATTGTTCATCTTGTAGTTGAGCATTCTTAACTTTGTCAACCAAAGTTGAACTAGCTTCCATCTAGAACAATCTTTCATCTGTGTCTTTTAGAAATTTGATTTTCAACTCTAGCCTTGTCATTGCTGAAATGAGCTCCTCTTGGTTGGTTAACAACATCAACTTTTCTCTGCCTTTCCTACTCAAGGCATCTGCAACCACATTAGCTTTGCCCGGGTGATAAAAGATCTCACAATCGTAATCTTTTATCAATTCCATCCATCTCCTTTGACGCATGTTCAGGTCTTTGAGTGAAAATATACTTCAGACTCTTATGGTCTGTGTAGATATCATATTTTCTCTCCATGGAGATAGTGTCTCCATATTTTTAGAGAAAATAAAACTGCAGCCAATTCTATATCATGAGTCGGATATCCTTTCTCATAGTCCTTCAATTATCTTGATGCATAAGCAATAACTTTGTCGATTACTCGCATAAGAACACAACCCAACCCTTTATGTGAGGCATCACTATACACCACAAAAAATTTCAGATATTATCTAATGGTAATGACAACACAGTGCCACACTTAACTTCTTTTTTTCAATTCTTGAAAACTTTCCTCACACTTCTCGAGTCAAACAAATTTTATACTTTCCTTGTCAAATTTGTTAATGGAGTGGCAATCTTGAAAAGTCCTGAATAAACCGTCTCATAATAACCGGCCAATCCCAAGAAACTCCTCACCTTCGAAGGTGTTCTTGGTTGTTCCCAGTTGATTACAGCTTCAACTTTTGATGGATCCACTGAAATCCCATCTTTGTCAATAACATGCCCAAGAAATTGTACACGATCTAGCCAAAATTCACATTTAGAGAATTTTGCATACAACCTTTCCTTTCTTAGTGTCTCTAATGTTATACGTAAATATTCCATGTGTTCTTCTTGAGTTTTGGAATACACCAGAATGTCGTCGATAAATACCACAACAAATTTGTCTAAGAACGATTTAAACACCCTGTTCATCAAATCCATGAATGCAGCAGGGGCATTGGTCAAACCAAAAGACATCACCAAAAATTCGTAATGTCCATACCGAGTTCGGAATGCCGTCTTCGGTACATCCTCCTTCCTTACCTTCAGTTGATGATACCCACTTCTCAAATCTATTTTTGAGAAATAACTAGCACCCTTCAATTGATCAAACAAGTTATCTATTCTTGGCAACGGATATTTATTCTTAATAGTGACTTTATTTAATTCTCTATAATCAATGCAAAGACGCATTGACCCATCCTTCTTCTTTACGAATAACATCGGTGCTCCCCACGGTGACACACTCGGCTGAATGTATTTCTTGTCCAACAACTCCTGCAGTTGTACCATCCAGTTCCTTCATCTCTCTCATCATTTTGTATGGGGCCTTTGATATCGGTGTTGTTCACGGCGCTAAATCGATCACAAAATCAATCTCTCGTCATCGAGGAAGTCCGGAAAATCCTCCTGAAACACATCTACAATTCCCTAACCACTTGGTATCTCTTCCGGTTTCCACCCTTCTTCGAGTATCGACTATATAAGCTAAATAACCCACATACCTTGACTCAACAACTTCTTGGCTGCGTAATCGTCAAACATTCATTCATTTGTCAAGCGATTTGCTACCATAGAAACTACCTTTAATGGAGTCATAAGGTTTACACATTTCTTTTGCAATCAATTATCGCTCCATGATTGAATTACCAATCCATTCCCAAAATAACATCAAACTCTCCAAGTCTAATCGAATTAAATCTACCATCATAATATTCCCCTTAATATTCACCCTACAGTTCTTGTATCTGAACCTACGAGAATTACTTCCTTATTCGCAATTTTCTATGTTTAAAGGAAATTCAATTCTTCACTAGGCAATCCCTAATCTCTTAGCAAATTCATCGATATAAATGAGCAAGTAGCACTTTTAGAATCAAATAATACATAAGCATCAATATCATTGATTGGGATAATACCTAACACCACATCTTTTGATTGCGCAGCATCTTGCACAGTCATGTTGAAGGTTCTAGTTATGGGTTTGTTTGATGTCGTTGGTCCAGCAATGGCCCATGTACCTCCATTCGCTACCTCCCTTGCTTCCCCGTTGCCTCTCCATCTTTCTTCTTAACACTCACGAGCAAAGTGATCCTTGGACCCGCATGTGAAACAAACGTTCTTCTTGGGTTGATTGCAATTTGGGGCGATGTGACCCTCCGGCCACAATTAAAAGCATACTCATTTCCTCTTTAAGCATACACCTTTGTGAAACTTCCGCATGTAGCACATGCTTGAAACTTCTTATTTTGCTTTGGTTACCCCCATGATTTCGGCACCCATATTTCCATTCCATTTCCTTTTCAGATTATTATTTTACCATTTCCACTACCACCACCTCCATTTTTAACCTCCACTTCATTCTTCTTCTTTTTTGTTCTTGATTGAACTTGAATTCTGACCTCGCCTCCACCTTGACAAGAATTGCCTTCTCCATTACATTGCAAATGTCTTTATTTGGAACAGAAAACCTCTTTGTAACCGGGTTTAGTCCTGTTCAAACCTCTTCGCCTTGCGTTCATCTATCTTGACTTGATATGGCATGCAAACCTCACTGACTTCATTGAATTTCGCGGCATACTCGACACACCATCATCGTTCCTCGCTTGATTCTAAAAGCGCACTTCTAACTGACTCTTTGAACTCTCTGGGAAATAGGTCTCGAAGAATATCTCCTTAAACCTATCCCAGGTCATCACCCCTTGTCCTCCTCGAGTTTTATTGGCTTGCCACCAATAACTAGCCTCTGCTTTCAACATGAATGTTGCAAAAGCAGTTTTCTGATCCTCCCCTACTCCCGCAACATCGAATACTTTCTCTATCTCCATGATCCAGGTCTGTATGCCTCAACTGGATTCATGGACCCACGAAATCTGGTGGTCCAACCGCCTTGAAGTCCTTAAATGTTGTAGCTTGATTTTGCGGTTGATTCCGTGGTTGATTCTGCGTTGCACCCGTCGATAATGTCACTACCCGATTCTTTGAGCAGGTTAACTTCAACATTATTGTTATTATCGTTCCTTGTGGTGGTTCTCTGTCGGGGTGGTTGACGTCTTGGAGGCATTTTCTGTTAAAAATACACTCATTAGATTATTACTCAACTCTTTTAAGTAATTTCTACTTAACTTGCCCCCATAAAAGTAATAATCACATAACACATAACACTTTGGATAAAATAAAATAATAACTTTTATTCAGTCATAATTTCTTTGAAAACATCATAACAATAGCATCACTGCTATCTACATTACTTTCCTGAACTACTAAAGTTTCAGGACAACATCATCATCATATCCCATAGCTTACATAACACTTGGGATTTACATATTATTTATCATATCATTAATTGCATATCAAGTACATTCCCTACGATGTCCTACTAAGATACTGCATAGCCTTACGACGCTCTTCCTCCATAATTCGGAATATTGTTCTGCGATCTAATATAAATGATGGTAGCGTCTCAAACTGAATTGGATAACCCATAACCCGATCTTGAGCTCGATTAATCATGATGGTGAATACGTTATTCATCTCCTCCATCTTCATTTTCTTTGCTTGTGCCTCTCTCTTTGCTCTCTCGGCTCATTGATAAGCTTCTTCATACGCATCTTCGGCTCTTGCCCTCTTAGTAGATTCTTCTTGTAGCTTGCTCTTAAGTTCTACAATCTCCTCGGTCAGTTGTTCATTCACTCTTTTAGTGTGGACCATCTTCTCTTCGACATTAGTCAGACGTTTGTCTCGATCCTGGATCTCATCGTCCTTCTGTGCCATCAAAGTTTGTTGCTCAGCTACTATCTCTTGCAACTCCTCGACGGTATCCTGAAGTTCCACGTTGTGATCGTAGACTTCATCGTACATACGAGTAGCAATTGAGGTCAGTGGAATCTCTTCCTTCTCATCCTCATCACCTTCATTTGCCTACGGCAGCTCAACGGGGTCTTCCTCATCTGTTTCTACATTATCATCCTCATCTTCAACCACTAAGAACAATGGGGTTGACTCCCGTGGAAGTAGTTGTTCCCAAACCACCTGAATGTCACGAGATTCCTCCTCTCTAGGCATCTGAAATCCTTCCTCCCTAGCCTGACTGGATTCTCCAACATTAGAAACCTTGACAACAAAATTTTTAAGTTTTAATTATTAATCATTACTACTCGACACTCACGAGCACATAAGTTGTAATCACATAAGCACGTAAGTGTTTTATTACTTCTTCCTTAAAACTCGATAATAGTTTATCACCACTATCTTTTCTAAGGTTACTTCCTAATTACTTCCTAAGGCTTTTTCCCCCACCTAAGGTTCATAACCTAAAGCTTTGATACCAACTTGTGACACCCCAAATCAGGGTACTTCATTTCCACGAGTTTGGTGTTCACTTGATAAAACATTCATATTTAACTACCCAATCATAATAAAATTTAATAATAAAACCTTCCCATTAAAGGATTACATTAATAAAAATCTCCCAAGTTGTCTAACCTTTAAATACAATCATTCAAATTGAGAATTTAAATAAGTTTTTTTATAATCATTAAAATAAAATCTGATTATAAAATATCAACACGATACAAGTCTTCAATACTTGTTCATCTTTCCTTTTCCCTTACTGGTGCTAGGTACATCGACCTTCTCATCCTTAGCTGTAATAGTTATATAAGCAAGAGTGAGCAAACAAAGCTCACTTGAAACAACAATGAATAATAAAAAAATCTTTACAACAACTGCCAAATAAGAGGCTCAATAGAAATGAACAATATATTCTATCAACATTCTGAAATATATAATTGAGGGTCCTAAGACCACGAACTATGTCCATAGTTATAAGTAATCTTTCAACTTAAACTTTAACAGTCATAAGACTATAGGGACTCCTCGTACTTAGGGGGATCAGCCCTTCGTACAATGTATTGTGCACAAACATTTCAACGCAAAGCGTAAATTATCCCCTAATATTAGGGTTGTTCATCTCAGTATTTAGAGTACAAGTCCGCACCAAAGTAAGTTTGGTTTGGATACATTTCAAGGTAATTTAGGTTTAACGAACATCAACTAAGGATTAGTTGAATAAAAATTTCATAACTGAATACTAAGGTCATGCTTTAGGGATAAGCTAAAAGCATAAACATTGAATAATTATAATGTACCTTGCTTGAACAATATTAAGCCAAGGTTATTTAAAATTGAGTACTAAGCATGCATAACAAATAGTAAATTGAATGATAAAACTTGTTTGGTATTGGTATATTAGAATATATATACTTGCATGCTAAATAACAAGTTAAAGACAAGAATAACTTGTTTAATATAAAAATAAGATTTAGACAACTTGTATCATCATAAACAAATTAGATACAAGAACTTGCTCAATCGTAAGAATAAAATTGCACAATGTAATAATAATAGAACTAGCTCAATGAAACAATAGATTTAGAGAACTTGCCTTGTTTGTAGGCTAAACCGTAACAACTCGAATCACAATACCCTATATATATATATATATATATATATATATATATATATATATATGTCATCATGACATAATTAGTCTCTACCACATTTTATACATAACTAAGTACATTACATTCATGTAAAGATTTGATTTTTAATCACACAATCAAATTACATTAGTAATAAAACTAGTTAATCGTTAATAACATGTTCATTCTTGGTATAGAAATACTGAAATCATAATTTAACAGTCCTACTATTAACACATAACAACTTTTTCAGACTTTGTGTAAATAAATCACATCGTCTACCATTACTCTTAACTCGCGTTAACCACGATTTATATATGATTGGGTGGCGTTTGGCGCTATGATGTTGGCGATCTTGTGAGCACTCTCATAGACCACTAAGTGGAGCTACGTGGCATGGCATAGCTATTTACTTGTAGCGAGAACTATTACTTTGAGGCCAGCATTGTATGGCCAATTGCAGTCCTCGGCGACCAACTTCGGAAATCACATGAACAAAGCCAATTTTGGCCTACAAGCTACTTTCTAACAACCTAATTAACATGTAATTCATACAGAGACTTCATATAAACATAATTCAAAACACTCTTAACATGATTCTACCCATAAAACAACATAAACATCAATTTAAAACATCCAATTTCACTATTTTTATAAAACCTCACTTTTTGACATTTTAGTAAAAAAATCATCATTTGTAGCTTTGTTTTTCAACCAAAACAATTAATTCAAACTACTTTGTTTTAGTTTATTCAACTACTTTCGAAATCATAGTCAATATATATATATATATATATATATATTAAACCTTAAACCTTAATTTTACTTTTAAACTAAGCCATATTCATATATATTCATATATAAACTCACTATAATATGGTTTTCTTCACAAATTACATATATACATGAATTAATTCATCTATAAACTTATGAACACATTTTATAACAAATAATTTATCATATAAAACCATATACAACAAACAATTTATCCTTCACAAATATTTTATAGAGAATTTTGGAAGAAAGAACAACTATAACTTTTGAAAAATAAAAGAGTTTAGATGATACCTTAGTTTTAGAAGATGATAACTTTCCTTTGCTTTCAACAATCTTTCTTTTCCCCAATTCTTCTCTCAAAGCTTCTCTAGAAATCTCTCTTATTTTTTCTCTCATAAGTTTTCTTCTTCTCTTCTTTCTTCTTAAGTCTTTCTTCCTAACTTCTAACTTACGTATTAACAAAATATAACGTATAGATAATAATATATATTAATTATATAATATAATTATAACTTTAATTGACATCGAGTTATAATTTTATTTTGAAAATCAAAAGCCATAAGGCTTGTTTGGCTAACTAACTAAAAATAACCCATTAAATCTTACACCTTGTTTGGTAAAACACATTTAAAATAAATACTTAATATGAATTAAACCTTGTTTGGCAAAATTGAATTAAACTCCTTTAATTTATTTTAATAACTCCTTTATAGCAAGGTTATTTGTCATTTTTTTTTTATTTAATAAAATTTTCAATAATAACAATTTAATTAATTCTAATAACAATTTATTAAATTACTTTAACATATAAATCAATACCACATAATTATAATTTTCTTTATAATTATAACTTTATTTAATAAATTATTTACTAACACATCATTTTAATTACAAATTCAAATTAAAATATAATAATTCATTTAATCATTATAAACTCTCTAATTTAATTATTAAATTAAATTAGTATATTATCTTCATAACAATTAATTTTCTTAACTCCTTAATTATTTACTTAACAAATAATTAACCAATTAAGTCAAATCAAATTAAATATTTATTTAACACTAACCACATCCATTAAATATTTATATAATTCAATAAATATTTAAAATTAGAAAGTTATGAAGGTTCGAGAATAACCGGATAACGCGTTGTATCGTGCACACATACTTGAGAAGGCGGGGCCCTGAGTTAAGGGCACCCGATTAGATTCGAGTACACATCGAGATAACAAATACAAAAATCATCATTTTACAACCTCCTATTCCCCTCTATAAATATAGGGCTTAGGGTGGCCATTTTAAAGATAGAAAAGCAAAGAAGCCATGCCCTATTTCCCGATTTGTACCCTCTTATATAATTATGCTCCGAGTGCTTTCTCTTTTCAAACACTTGAAAGTGAGCTTGTGCTTTGCTACATTTTACCAGTACATCCTAGTTGGAAACCAAGTATTCATTAATTTAAAGCTATCCATTTTACTTTGTACACGATAAATGTCTTCTTTTTCAAACACTTGTGAGCTTTGCTTTGCTAAGACATCTCATTAATTTAAAGCATTCTTCTAAACATCCTTTCTCACTTTTCCACTTCCAGTCCCACACAGTTATTCACATTGAGAGTCGTGTTGTGTGTGTATGCCAGGACCGTTGGTCCGTGGCTTTTATTGCTTTTATATATATATATATATATATATATATTGAGTTATGCCTCGATTGAGCGCAAATATAATATTTGGAGCGTTTACTACTTTTATATATATATTTCGACTTCGAATACTCGAATGAACCTGGATAGATACATTTGAAGCGTTTACTGCTTACATATATATATATATATATAGGGAAATCATCCGTGGCAAGCAGTTTGCCACAATCTTGTTCGTGTAAGAACTCAGCTCATCACCGTTGATCTTTACGATGAAAGGCTGAGATTAATTGTAGAAGAGACCATGCCGCTACAGGCTCATACGGCAGGTAATCTAAATTAAATACGTGGCAAGTTACAAATTTACCCTTTTATTTGAGACGACGATCAAAGTTTACTCCTGCCGCTACAGGCTCATGCGGTAGGCCCTTAATAGTTTGCACAGAAATAAAAACGGCTGACACAGGAGTGTTGCACGAAGTCTGCGCCTGCACGGAAGCCAAAAAGTCACGCCTTACCTCCACAAGCTATAGCGCCAGGCCCCTCCCCTTTTTAACCATCTGCCGCTCCTCTCCCTCTCAAAGCTTCTTGCTCTCTTCCCCTGCCGCTGCAGAAATTCCCTTCACCTAAAACTAAATCAACTTCCATTGAAGCAGCAAAAAAGATGTAGCACGTGAGGGAAAGCTGCAGAAAACTCACCATCAATAAAAATTTACAAGCAATCGGGTCATCTACAAATTTTCAGATTCAAATATTATTCTGGTAAGATTTATTTTTCATATGTTCAATAAAAATAAATAAAATGTTAATTATTTTTAAAATGTATTTATAAAAAATAAAATGGAGTATTATAAAGTTTGACTTATGATTAAAATATTTGCTTAATAATTGTAATGGAGTATTGTTTTATTTTATTATGAATGTGTATTTTGATAAAATATAGTGAGTTATGTGGAATATAATTTGCATGTGAGTATTGTGACTAATAATGATTAATTATTATGAAAATGTGCAAAAAAAATATTATTTAAAATTAGTTTAAAATGCGGTAAAGTAGTTATTATAATGGTGTTACATAGTTATAGAACAATATGAAAAACCTTTTATGTTATGTCTTTAGGTACTAGATGGATAATTAGATTTATGGACCAATTGACCCAAGTGTCCTTAATGACCAACAAAATCATGTGTCAGATGATATATATGACGGGAAAGATAGGGGAAGACTACTCTCATGTCAATTAACTGGAAAAAAATACGATAAATGGATATTAACAAAAGCTCAAAAAACTCTTCTACAAAAATATGGGTTTGGGATTTTTTGCTATTCGGAAGTTGTACCACAAACTGACATTGGGCTTGTGTCCGCCTTGGTAGAGAGATGGCGGCTGGAGACCAATAGTTTTCACTTAAAGTGTGGGAAAATTACAATCACTTTAGAGGATGTACACTTCATTCTTGGGTTACCGGTGGTTGGCAAACCCTTAACTACTCTGTTATTTGACACTCCATTGGCTCATTTTAAAGAATGTTTTGGTAATGAAGTAGTTGCTAAATATCAGGAATCAAAAAAATGCGACTCTATTTCATTACTATGGTTGCAACAACATTTTAATATTGTCCCCCTAAAGCAAGTAAGGAAATTGTTGGTCGATGCACAAAGGCCTATATTCTTTGGTTGTGTGGGGCAATATTATTCCCCACTAGGAATAAAAACATTGTTAATCCCAAGTATATATATTTTATTGCTAACGTTAAAAATTGTGTAACGTATTCTTGGGGTACAGCTGTGTTGGGCTATTTGTATAGGTCTTTATATACTGCCACTAAAAAAGGAGCGAAATATATTAATGGTTGTGTCACTCTTTTACAAATTTGGGCATACGAGCGTATAATAATTGGAAGACCTAACCCCTAGCCTCAATCACATTTATGGTTACCTAGGGCCCTAGCATGGGCATACTCAAAAAATCACAGCTACCCTGATAGATGACAAAATCCCCATCATCATTTAAAATTTTACCGAGGGGAGTTAGATGTCCAGCCTGAATGGCAAGTAGTTTGGCGCCCTAACGTGAGGTGGGATGATAATATGAATAGATTTAATTTTGAAGGAAGATTGTTGGGATCTGGTAGAATCCCCTTGATCTATTTTGATATTGTAGAATACCAGATGCCAGACAGGGTGATGAGACAGTATGGGTTCTTACAAGGTATACCATCTCTGGCAGAAAATCAGAAAGAACTTAGAAAGGAAAAAGAACATAGATTTGCCGTTGTTGATTACATGGCCTTGATGCAAGGGTACATCACACATTGGGAGGCTTACATGGAGCATTTGAAGGGACAGCAGTACAAAATTTCCAACTATGTGAAAATTAATTCATACATGGCTTGGTATAGGAAAATTACACATAGGAAATTGCCATCGCACAGACGGGAGGGGACCAGACCCTACATACGAGCCCCGACATATTTTACGATGAAAGACATCATCTTATATAAATGGTACACTAACATTTGCATATTTTATTATAGTGTATTATATTTATATATACTATCTTGTTTATTAATAATACTTATATTGTAATTTTATCTTACATGACAGGTTGAGAGTGCAAAGTCCTTACTTGATAAGTGCTTTGCTTTTATTGAGATGCCTCCAGACTATGTAGTTGAGAAATAGGTATGGGACCATCTTTACGGTGTATACAACTCTAAAGTCAGAGGGAACAATGGTGAAGAGCGAGAGGAGCCAAGTACTGCTGCGGTACAAGAGAGTTACATCCCCACGACCCAAACTTATGTTCCCTCTTATTCATTCGAGTTTTAATTACGCACAACACGCAAGTATACGTGGTCAACAAGTAATAGAGTGATGATTAGAGTATCGTTCCCACAGAGACTTATTAGCAAAAATCTTAACTTACAAATACCAATCTTCTATTAACCCTAATTTTATTAAACAAATCAACTCAATAATTTAAATTAACGCAACTAAAATTTAAAATAATTAAACTAACATAAAACAACCACGAATATCAAAACCTGGAATTTCAAACAAATAATGGAAAATTAGACTTATGATTTCACCCTAAGCTTCACTCTGATTTTAACACTTTTATTCCAATTCAATTCACTATTCCGGTTTATTAATCAAGAACACGAGCGTAGTATTAACCACCTCTCGATGCACTAATCTTGTATTAACGTCCAATCCACAATTAAGATAGAAATCATTAAACACCTTAATCAACTAACCCACTATATCTCATGTGAATTACAATTGAAGAAGGTTGAAGAATAAGTTCTCTATCTGATTACATGCGATGTCGAGCATATCTACTGCCTTAACACTCATCAAGTTTAAGCTATTAACAAAATCCACGAACACATGTTATATCAACTAGGTCTAGATTTGAATATCCTCTCTCGATTCCATCCAACTCCACAAAGAATTGTTGATCAGGTAATTCATAGATTCAAGCACAAATTAATATAGATAAACTGGAAATAGCTTATTAAATTGGAAATCAAAGTTTACCAAACCATCGATTCACTTAAAGATCCATCACAAGCCTAAAAAGTGAATTAGTTTATAATAAACGAAATAAACACGGAATAAATCATGAAAATCATCCTTTCAATTACAAATAATAGTCTAAGACGAAGAATATTGAAAAACACCCTTCACATAGCCTAGAATCGCAATCGTCTCGAAAATCTCCTTGAAATACTCCTCCAACGCTTGCTTAGAAAAACTGAAATTAATCTTTATAATTTGCCTTCTGTCTCTCTTAATCTCAGTGTTTGTTGCTAATTATATACTTCAACATGTATTTTGATTACAATTCCATGCCAAAATGAGTCCCAAGTCATCACCATCACTAAAACTCCACACTTGTAGCACTAGAAACAAACTAGGAGACTTCAAATTCGAGTAAGCAAGCCCCGACTTGCTATTTCCCTTGTACAAGCCAGCCCAGACTTGCTACCTTCTTGCTATATGCTTGGACCCCCAAGCCCCGCTTGGATCCCAAAACACAAAGGGCAAGCCCAGACTTATTTATAAGCGCCCATTACTTTTCCTACTGGAACCTCCTCTGCTAAAACTGCCATAACTTTTAAACCGGGAGGAGTTACGGGGCCCGCAACCTATCAAATCAAAGATATCGACGAGATCTACAACTTTTATTCTTTGAGCTTTCAGAAATAACAAAAGGATGAGGGTTGAAATCATATCAGAAGCAGCTGCTGCTGTGTAATGACAACCGAAACAACTCTTAACTTTGTCTTTGTTGCTAGAAGGCCATACTATCGCATCCGAACTTCCAATTAGAATGATGCAAGACGTTCCGGAATGCCAAGAAAGAGTTCCTCAACATAATCCATGTTCCACGCCACAAACATGAAATGCACATAAAATGACATAAAGGCCCGAACGATACCCGGAATTGCTTTTTCTTGCATTTTTCATACCAATAGTTGGTCACTCCACTTCCAAACATATAATCTCCAAAATAGAAACAAAATGCATGAAAAGTAACTAAGAAACACGAGATTAAGCAAATAATTCAAGTAATAGATGCCGGATAAGTAGGTATAAAACCTACTTATCAAGTTTGACTTCACAGAGAAGGCAAAAGTTCAGGTAATTGGAGTATGAATGTTAATATTAATTTTATTACTTAATAATAATAATATTAGTAATAGTGAGTATCATGCTTAATATTATTCAGGCCCAAGATATAGCGGAAAGGTACATCCCCACCACCCAAGCTTATGTACCCTCTTTCTCATTCGAGTCTGGCTTCATAGAGCAGACAGAATTACAGGTATTATTCCCTCTTAATTTTATGTTGTAAAAAGGCAATGCAATACTCGCATAAATAAAAACATAGCTTACATAATAAAACTGAGCATAAATACAAACATAGCTTACATAATACAATTGAGCATAAATACAAACATAATACAGTTGAGCATAAATAACAACATCGCTTAAATAATATAACCGAGACATATTTTTTAGGCTCAGGAATCCCTAACACAGACCTTGATCGGGCGTCAACCCACAAAATGCATGCTATGCGATTTGTTGCATCTGGTTTGACACGATAAAAAAATTTACTCAAACTCTTGGATGCAAGTTTTTGCAAATAATTTACAGCAGCTTGTGCATCATTTTCATCTGCAGAATCATGTCTTAAATTGTGACGCCCCCAAAATAGGTATACATCACCTATCACGAGTGCATGAAATACATGGTGCGAATACAAATACAATCTTTAATATACAACAAAAGAGTCAGTGAGTTTTAATACAAATATTGTCTTCTAGACAATATCCACTCTCGAATAAGTCCTCATTACATTTATTGTCACACTTATTTAATGAGAATAGTGAGGGACTACTAATGCTATCCTTCCGGGCCGTCACTCCGTTCCCAGATTAGTCCTCGCTACGTTCTCATTTCTTGAAGAGAACAATGAAAACAAAAGGTGAGCTCAATTAGCCCAAAGAAGAAATATTATGACTAAGATAATGCGAATAAATTATCATTAGTCTTCAACAATGTTAAAAGCGATAAAATATAATAGACATTAAGTTTAAGCTGCGGTGAACAAGAAATCCATTAAAAGAGTCAAGTAGATAATAAAATCTTCTATCTTTTATGATTTAAAGGTTTTCATCACTTTTATCATTTGGGACTCGACAATAAATAATCCACATCATCGAATCACCCTCACTACTACTGAATGAAAATGACCACATTATCATGATTATTTAGTATCACGACCACAATTATCCATTAACTATGGGCGAGGACATTCGTGTATTCATCAATGGTCATGATCATGCTAACAACAACATCCATCAATGCACTACTAGCCAATGATGACTTTTATCACATTATTTATAACATTATGGTCATGATTATACCGAATAATCCTGGTCATAATCATACCAAGTCCATCTATACACTCTGAGGCCACGGTGACTTTCAAAAAAATATAAACATGAGGATGATGACAATGATATAAGAATTCAATAAAACAAGTTCACTAATTAATTTATCCAGAACTAATAATGTCCAAATTGTCAACGTGATACTTCTTTGTAGAGTAAAATTCAAGAATGCTCGGAAGAATATTTCCATGAAAAGATCTTTGGATGAAGCGCAAATATCAAGGATATTCTACTAATTTCATGGAGTATAAAGTCAAAACTTTAACCAACCTGAGTATAATAAGGAATGGAATAACAAAAGAAATCACCAAGCATGCGGTGAACCGCATAAAGGGCGAGTTATTCCAACAAAATAATAAAGAGCGGAACCCGTCCCGAAGGCGTAAAAGCATGAATAGGATATTCAACAGAATAATAAAAATGGAACCAGGTCGGTAGTAAAGCCATGATAGGATATTCCAATGAATAATAAAGATGCGAACCGGTCCGTAAAAAAGCGCAGACGGGATGTTCCAACGAGAATAATAAAGAGCGGAACCGGTCAAAGTAAAGCACGAGATAGGATGTTCCAATGAATAATAAAGAATGGAATAACGAAGAATTTTACCATGTATGCGGTGCCTTGCATAACGAGTTATTCCACCATAATAATAAAGAATGGAAAAATAGAAGTTCTCTTCATAAAGATGAAAGAAAGAAATAATACCCCTTACCTTTGAAAGAAACTGGATATAGGAGTAGTGAGGTAGCAGGCTTCCCTTCTTCTACAGATATTCTCTCTACAATTTTTCTCTATAATAATTGCTCTATAGCTTTAGTGAATTGGTGAGAAATGAAGGAAGAATGAGCTTATTTTATAGAAAAATATAGTTTCAATAATTACGCGTTTGGGGGCTCAAAAATTTCTTGTCTGATACCTCCACTTTTTCTTTATTTTAATTTAGTCATTAAGTATTATCAAACTTGCACCACCTCCCCTAATAGTAAATAATGTGATTCAATAGTAAATCATGTGAATCAATAGTTCTGAACATGTGAAAATACTGAATTACAGTATAGTACCTCCATCTATACCTTCATTTTTAACTTAGTCATGCAAGTATTATCAATCTAGCACCAACTCCCTAATAGTAACAAGAATGTGAAATAATAGTATACACATGTGAAAAAATAGTTATAATCGTGTGAAATAATAGCAATCAATTGCTCATTTATCTGGTTAAATACCCGATTGGTCAATATAACCTCCGGATATCAATTATTATCGAAATAAATGTCAATTTTCACTAACACAAATAATTCCAACTGATGAAACTATTTTTATCAAAATATAAATTTTGAAATTTTGAAGTTTGACTTTCTCTAAAAAGTATTAACGGTAGTTCAACAATATTAATGGTAAAACTTCCATTTGTTATTTTCATAAATATATTTTTATCGTTTTCTCAATCAAACAAATAATTACATTGTGGGGTCCACGATGATTAAATGTCGTTATGCGAATATTTCCTCGCTAAAAAGCAATATTCTCAGGCGCCAATCGAATATAATATAACAACTTGCATACTTTGCAAAATTTATAAATACTACCCACAAATATAACATTATAACAAATTCATTCCATAATATTCAAAATGATAATTATAGAAAATCATCTTTATTCATAAAAGTTGGGGTCTTACACCTCCCTTCTTATGAAATTTTGCCCTCGAAATTAGAGTGCGTGCACGGTATGTCAAATAGGTGAGGATATCTTGACTTCATCTCGATTCTAACTCCCAAGTCATTTCTTCCACGTCGTGGTTTCTCCACAAAACTTTGACTTGAGGTATAACCTTGGAGTGTAGAATATGATCCTTCTTATCCAAGATTTTAACAGGTAACTCTTCATACGTTAAATCTTCCTCTATCACGTTCGGTTCTAATTCAATAATGTGGTTCGGGTCTTCCACATATTTACGTAACATGGATATGTGAAAAACGTTATGAACACGAGACATTTGGCGGTAAAGCAAGTCTATACACCACAGTTCCTACTCGATCGGGGATTAAAAATGGGCCAATGAATCTAGGATTTAGATTTCCTCTATTTCCAAATCTCGTAACTCCTTTCCATGGAGCAACACATAACAACACATGATCTCCAATATCGAATTCCACGTCCTTTCGATGAAGATCAACATAACTCTTTTGTCGATCTTGTGAGGTTTTTATACGTTGTCAGATTGTTTGAATCTTTTCCATAGTCATACGTACCAAATCCGGTCTCAACAACGTTGCTTCACCCACCTCATCCCAACATCTTTGGAGAACGACACTTTTTTCCATACACGCCTCGAATGGAGCCATGCCGATACTTGCGATAAGCTGTTATTGTGGAAAACTCCACCAATGGTAAGAACTTGTCCTAACTTCCTTGTATTCAAGGACACGAGTCTTAATAAATCTTCAAGAGTTTGAATAGTCCTCTCGATTGTCTATTCGATGCGAGGATGATATCTTAGAACTAAATCATAAATCATGCCCATAGCTTTTTGCAAACTAACCCCGAAAATCTTAAAGTGAATCTTGGGTCTCGATCGAAACTATGGATCTTGGCATACCATGCAATCTTACAATCTCGTTTATATACATACTAGCAAGACGTTCAAGTGTATAAGTTTCTCGTATCGGTAAGAAATGAGCAGACTTGGTCAATCTATCAACAATGACCCAAATCGCATCTATGCCTTGAGAAACCTTGGGAAGACCAGTAACGAAATCCATGGTAATGTGCTCCCACTTCCATTCTAAAATTTCAAGTGGTTGCAATGGACCTTTTGGCACTTGATGCTCCGCCTTGACTCGTTGACAAGTTTGACACCTTGAGATAAACCCCGCTATCACTCTCTTCATATTGCTCCACCAAAATGTATGTCAAAGATCACGATACACTTTGGTACTCCCAAGATGGATTGCAAATGGTGTGTTGTGCACCTCCATCATGATTTTATACTTTAAATCAAGTTCATTAGGAACACAAAGTCTAGAGTTGACTCGAAGTATTCCTTCATCATCGATTCTTTCTTCCGGCATAGCACCTTCTTGCACTTTCTTTCTTATACGCATCGGCTCACAGATGCGTAGCTTGGCGGCTTTAACCTTATCGATTAAAAGTCGGTTCTACTCAGTATATTTGCCATCATCACGTGGGTCCTCGGAGTCTTTATCTCTATCTCCATCCTTTGCAAGTCATACAAAAATGGGCCTTTGCGTTGACAATATCGCTTTTCGTACCGCATATGATCTTCTACTTGTCGTCGGCTACCACGTTCGCTTTTCGGGATGGTATTGGATGGTATGATCATAATCTTTCAATGAGTTCAAGCCAACGTCGTTGTCGCATGTTGAGTTCCTTTTGAGTGAAGAAATATTTGAGGCTTTTATAATCCATAAAGATCTCCACTTTCTCCCCATACAAATAATGCCTCCAAATCTTTAGTGCAAAAATGACTGCTGCCAACTCTAGATCATGAGTAGGATAATTTCTCTCATATTCTTTGAGTTGTCGTGAGGCATAGGCTATGACTTTCCCATGTTGCATGAGAATACAACCTAACCCTTTGCCCGAAGCATAACTGTAGATGACAAATCCCTCCGATCCAGATGGTATTGTTAGAACAGGTGCTGAAATGAGTCTCCTCTTGAGTTCTTGAAAACTCTTCTCACATTCCTCGCTCCAACCGAATTTTGTATCTTTCCGAGTTAGCTGAGTTAAGGGAGTAGCGATTCGAGAAAACCCTTCTACGAATCTCCGATAATAACCAGCTAAGCTGAAAAAGCTATGTACTTTGGTCACTACTTTAGGTTGCTCCCAGCTTTGAATAGCTTCAATCTTTGCTGGGTCAACAGATATTCCATGACTTGAGACCACGTGCCCAAGGAATGCTACTTCCTCAAGCCAGAACTCGTATTTCTTCAACTTGGCATAAAGCTTATATTCACGAAGCTTTTGGAGTATCAGCCTCAAGTGTTGCTCATGATCTTCATGACTTTTGGAATAAATAAGGATGTCATCAATGAAGACGACCACAAAGTGATCCAAATATTCCTTGAATACTCGGTTCATCATATCCATGAAGGCAACAAGAGCATTAGTCAATCCAAAAGACATGACTAGGAATTCATAATGCCGTCTTAGAGTTACGGCGCAGTCTTTGGAATGTCATCGGTTCTAATATTCAATTGGTGATAACTTAACGAAGATCAATCTTTGAAAATAATTTGGCTCCTTATAATGGTTAAGCAGTCATCAATACGTGTGAATGGGTACTTATTTTGATGGTGACATGGTTTAACTCCAGATAATCAATACAAACGCATACTCCCATCTTTCTTTTCAAGAATAGAGCAGGAGCACCCCAAGGAGGCGTCTTGGGGACGAATGAAACCGATGTCTAACAATTCCTGCAGTTGGGTCTTTAACTCTTGAAGTTCAATAGGAGCCATTCGATATGGGGCTTTGGAAATAGGTTTTGTACCGGGTTCAAGGTCGATACAAAATTCAATTTCACGCTCTGGGGGTAGGCCAGGAAGTTCTTCAGGGAATACGTCAGGAAATTCATTAACAATAAAATATCATTCAAAACCGGCGTATTTTATTTTGATCAAGTGACATGAGCTAAGAAAGCTTGACATACATTTTTTCATAAGCGAATAGCTTTATGGCTTGAGATGACAGTGATTGATTTTAATAGTTTGGTTGCTTGAATTCGCATAATAGGTTGGTTAGGAATATGAAAGCTAACAACCTTACGAAAACAATCAATTTTTGCATGATGAGTAGTTAACCAATCAATCCACTAGAATCACGCGTCAATGCAAGTGTTTTAATGAAATAAGATCGACGGTAATGTGAGGGTACCCATTTGAACTAAACAAGACTTATAAACAGTGGATGTAATGAAGGTTTCTCCCAATGGAGTTTCAACAGATAAGTTAAAGTCCAATTTCTCCAGAGTCAAATTTCAACGTTGAGCGCAAGTAGGAGAAATAAAAGAATGGGTATAACCGGTATCAAATAAGGTATAGACTTCGCTAGAGTTTATAATAAGCTTGCCCATGATGACCTCGTTCGGGTTCCTTACTTTTTGGGAGGTCACAACAAATGCTCTCCCTTGCACTACCGGCTTTGACTTTTCTGGGACGGCCTTTGGTGCCTCTATCCTAGCTGAACTTGTCTTCGGTGAACGACAAAATTGGGCTAGGTGACATTCTCTTCCACAATTATAACATGCTTTGGATGGCATCGCGCAATTTGGACTAATGTGTCCCTTCCCTCCACATTTGAAGCATATAATAGGTGGTCGTTCTCCTTCCTTCACAACGGTCTTTGGTCTTGGCGTCTTTCAATCATTGTTGAATCTCCTCTTCTTGAAATGTTCATTCTTATTATTTTGTGCGATTATCACCAAGTGGTTACCATTTACGGCATCTTTGATTCCTCCACGCTTGTTGTCCCCACTTGATGATACTTTCTCCTTTGGTATTATCATTTTACCGGTTGCTCTCTTTTGGTTGGGTTGACTTCGTTATCGCATTCGATAACTGAGCCCTATTAACAACATCCCGAATCTGACACACGGTTTATGAGAGATAAGATATTGGCGTATCTCGGGTTTCAAACCTCTTAGAAACATTCGCGTCATTCTCTCCTCATTATCAACCAAATGGGGCCTTACCGGACAAACTAGGCAAATATGGCCCCGTCTTGTGACACGGTCATGTTGTTTTGCTCCAGTTTAATGATCTCTACCTCTTTCATATGATGAATACTTTCGGGAAAGTACTTGTCCTTAAACAGTTCTTGAAACTTCTCCCAAGACATCTTGATCTGGCGGGTTGGGTAAGCTTCTGATTCCCACTAGTAATCATGTCTACTTGCATGACATGAAGGTGGCGAAGGGAACCTTTTGCTACTCAGAGCAACCCAAGAGATCAAATATCTTGTTGATCTGTTTGATCCACGTCTCCGCCTTAAGAGGTTTTGGCTCTCCAAAAAACTCCGGTGGTCCCAGCTCCTTGAACTGTTTGGAGGTGAACGTCCGAGAGTTGCCAGTGTTTCCACCTGCATTTTGGACAGGAGCCGCCCTCGCCTGATGTTGCATGAATTGCATGAAGCCTCGAAACATTCCATCGTTTATCATTTGGTCAGTGTTGTTATTTGCATTAGGATTGTCGCCTTCCTGATGCACATTGTCCTGGTTATTGATCTGTGGAGACTCAACGGTCTCCTGTGCTCCATTGATGTTCTCAACATTCTCGGATGCCATTTTCAAATACTACCACAAAATAAGGGTTAATTAACATATCACATATTATCTTTATACTCTGACCAACCAATTAAATACCAAATAAACTTAGGTAGGTCATACTAGCGAAGAATTCCCCGTCTCTCCCGTCCTAGTTCTTATCTTACATCTTAGCCGAGGATCATATCCGTAAGCTTTGATACCAACTATGATACCCCCAAAATAGGTATACATCACCTATCCTGAGTCGCCAAATACATGGTATAGAATACAAATACAATCTTTAATATACAACAAAAGAGCTGTGAGTTTTAATACAAATATTATCTTCTAGAAAATATCCACTCTCGAATAAGTCCTCATTACATTTATTGTCACACTATTTAACGTAATTGTGAGGACTACTAATGCTATCCTCCCTACGGACCGATCACTCTGTTCCTGACTAGTCCCCTTCGTTCTCATTTCTGAAGAGAACAATGAAAGCAAAAGGGTGAGCTCAACTAGCCCAAGTAAGAAATATTATGACTAAGATAATGCGGAATAAATTATCATTAGTCTTCAACAATGTTAAGCAGATAAAATACAATAGACATCAAGTTTAAGCTGCGGCGAGAATAAGCAATCCATTAAAAAGTCAAGTAGATAATAAAATCTACTATCTTTTATGATTGAAAAGGTTTTCATCACTTTTATCGGCGGGACTCGACAATAAATAATCCACATCATCCGAATCACCCTGCATTATCCATGCACTACGGGCAAAAGGACATTCGTGTATTCATCATGGTCATGATCATGCCAACAATCGTCCATCAATGCACTACGGGCGAATGAGGACTTTTATCACATCATTTATAACATTACGGTCATGATTATACGAATTATCACTTTGGTCATAATCATACCAAGTCCATCTATGCACTACGAGTCACGAGATGACTTTCAAAAAAATATAAACATGAGGATGATGACAATGATATAAGAATTCAATAAAACAAGTTCACGAATTAATTTATCCGGGAACTAATAACGTCCAAATTGTCAACATGATACTTCTTTGTAGAGTAAAATTCAAGAATGCTCAGAAGAATATTTCCATGAAAAGATACTAGATAAAGAGCAAATATTAAGGATATTCTACTAATTTCATGGAGTATAGAAGTCAAAACTTTAACCAACTGAGTATAATAAGGAATGGAATAACAAAAGAAATCACCAAGCATGCGGTAGACCTCACAGGCAGGTTATTCCAACAGAATAATAAAAAGCGAAAACCAGTCCGGCGTAAAAGCGTCTGAGATAGGATATTCCAATGAATAATTCCAAGCTAGGTGACCTTCTCTTCCACAATTATAACATGCTTTGGATGGCATCGCAGCGATTTTGGGTGATGTGTCCTTCCCTCGCATTTGAAGCATATGATAGGTGGTCCTTCTCCTTCCTTAACCACGGGTCTTTGGTGTTGGCGTCTTTCCATCATTGTTGAATCTCCCCTTCTTGAAATGTCCATTCTTATTGTTTTGGCCATGATTACCACCGAAGTGGTTACCATTTCTGGCATGTTGATTCCCTCCACACTTATTATCACCGCTTCGATGACTGTTATCACTGGTATTATCATTTTGCCGGCTACTCTCTTTTAGTTGAGTTGACTCATTATCGCGCTCCAATAACTGAGCCCTATTAATAGCATCTGAATACAAACACAGTTTATGAGAGGTAAGATATTGACGTATCTCGGGTTTCAAACCACTTAGAAACATTCGCGTCATTATCTCCTCATTATCAACCAAATAGGACGCAAACCGGGACAACTCGACAAACTTGGCTTCGTACTACGACACGGTCATGTTGTTTTGCTCCAGCTTGATGAACTCTACCTCTTTCATGTGACGAATACTTTTGGGAAAGTACTTGTCGTTGAACAATTCTTGGAACTTCTCCCAAGTCATCTTCAGTGCGGCAAGTTGAGTACATTTTACATATTCCCACCAGTAATTTGCCTCTACACGCAACAAGAAGGTGGCAAAGGGAACCTTTTGCTCCTCGAAGCATCCCAAGAAATCAAATATCTTGCAGATCTGCTTTATCCATGTCTCCGCCTTAAGTGGTTTTGACTCTCCAAAAAACTCTGATGGTCCTAGTTCTTTGAACTGCTTAGCAGTGACCGTCTGAGAGTTGCTAGTGTTTCCACTTGCATTTTGGACAGGAGCCGCTCTTGTATGATGTTTCATGAATTGCATAAAGCCTCTGAACATTCCATCGTTCATCATCTGGTCAGTGTTGTTGTTTGCCTGAGGATTGTCACCTTCCTGATGCACATTATCTTGATTATTGATCATGGAGACTCAGCGGTCTCACATGCTCCATTGATGTTCTCAACATTCTCGGATGCCATTTTCAAACACCGCCACAAAACAAGGGTTAATTAACATATCACATATTATCCTATACTCGGTGACCAATTAAATATCAAATAAACTTAGGTAGGTCATACTAGCGAAGGAATTCCCGTCTCTCCCTCCTAGTTCGTGTCTCACATCTCGGCCGAGGATCATATCCTAAGCTTTGATACCAACTGTGGCGCCCCAAAATAGTTATACATCACCTATTAAAGTTACGCCAAATACATGGTGTCATAAATACAAATACAATCTTAAATATACAACAAGAGTGAGTTTTAATACAAATATTGTCTTTTAGACAATATCCACTCTCGGAATAAGTCCTCATTACATTTATTATTACACTATTTTATAGAATAGTGAGGACTACTAAGAAACCTTCTCGGACCAGTCACTCGCTTCCCAGACTAGTCCATTACGTTCTCATTTCTGAAGAGAACAAGAAAGAAAAGGGTGAGCTCAACTAGCCCAATAAGAAATATTATGACTAAGATAATGCGAAATAAATTATCATTAGTCATCAACAATGTTAAACCGATAAAATATAATAGACATCAAGTTTAAGCTGCGGTAAACAAGCAATCCATTAAAAGAGTCAAGTAGAGAATAAAATCTACTATCTTTTATGATTTAAAGGTTTTTCATCACTTTTATCGGCGTGACTCGACAATAAATAATCCACATCATCCACACTTTTCTGACGAGGATATTCATTAGTATCACGACCACAAATTATTCATGCACTACACGGGCGAGGATTTTCGTGTATTCATCAATGGTCATGATCATGCCAACAAGCGTCCCATCAATGTACTACGGGCCAATGAGGACTTTTACCACATCATTTGTAACATTACGGTCATGATTTACATCGAATAATCCATGGTCATAATAATACTCAAGCCCATCTATGCACTTATAGGCCACGAGATAACTTTCAAAAAAATATAAACATGAGGATGATGACAATGATATAAGAATTCAATAAAACAAGTTCAAGAATTAATTTATTCAGAAACTAATAACGTCCAAATTGTCAACATGATACTTCTTTGTAGAGAAAAATTCAAGAATGCTCAGAAGAATATTTCCATGAAAAGATACTGGATGAAACGTAAATATAAAGGATATTCCATTAATTTCATGGAGTATAGAAGTCAAAACTTTAACTAACTGAATATAATAAAGAATGGAATAACAAAAGAAATCACCAGGCATGCGATAGACCGCACAGGCATGTTATTCCAACAGAATAATAAATAACGTAACCAGGTCCGGCGTAAAATGCACGGACAGGATATTCCAATAGAATAATAAAGATAGAACCAGGTCGGGCGTAAAATGCACAGACAGGATATTCCAACAGAATATAAAGACGGAACCATGTCCGGCATAAAATGCACAAACATGATATTCCAATAGAATAATAAATAATGGAATAACAGAAGAATTTCACCATGTATGCAGTACTTCGCATAGACAGGTTATTCCAACATAATAATAAAGAATGGAATAACAAAAGAATTTTACCATGTATGCGGTACTTCACATAGACAAGTTATTCTAACATAATGATAAAGAATGGAATAACAGAAGAATTTCACCAAGTATAGGGTAGTCCACGTATACAGGTTATTCCAACAGAATAATAAAGAATTGAATAACAGAAGTTCTCTTCATGAATATAAAAGAAATAATACCCCTTACGGATACAACAAATAATATCCCTTACCTTAGAAGAAACTGGATATAGAAGTAGTGAAGTAGCAGAATACTTTTCTTCTTTCTCTCTATAGTTTCTCTCTCTAGAGTTTCAGTGAATTTGTAAAAAATAATGAAGGAATGAGCTTCTATTTATAGAAGAATGGACTGAATAGTAACTAATCCATGAACGGTCCAGATTGATTTAATAAAAAAACAAAATCTTTTAAATAAAATATAATATATTCTATTTATAATCTAATAAAACGAATAACTTTATAAAAGTATTCTGTTTTATATTAAAAAGATTTTTACTATGCAAACACTATGCAAATACTATGCATAATAAAATATAATATATTCTAATTATTGTCTAATAAAATGAATAACTTTATAAAAGTATTACATTTTATATAAAAAGATTTTACTATCTGAAAATACTATGCATAATAGAATATAATATATTCTATTTATAGTCTAATAAAGCGAATAACTTTATAAAAGTATTATGTTTTATATAAAAAGCTTTTCTATTTTATTACATTAATAATACTAATAAAACAAAACTCATCATTATTATCATAATTCACACTATTAATCGACCAGGTCGTTTCCAGAAAAGAGGGGGCTTTCCAATAAGGATTTCTCCCTATTGGCGCGCAATTAGGTGACCAAACCTTTCCTTGGCAGAACTTCTAGACATCGTTAATATTACAAATAATAATATTAACAACTTTGTTATCTCAATTATTGATTTAATAATATATAAAATATTGACAATAATTGAATCAAATAACGATGAGATCTTATCGCAAGAATTCTTTATAGTAATAATTGAACAAAACTAAGTGACTTCTCACGTAAGCATCAATAATAAATACTGGTGTGCTACTATGCAACCATGCATATTACTGTACTTTTACTACTAGAGTAGTTCAACAGTATTAACGGTAAAACTTCCGCCGTTATTTTCAATAAAATATTTTTGTCGTTTTCTCAATCCGATAATTATTCCGTTGTGGGGTCCACCAATGATTGCGCCGTCATAAGAATATTCCCCGACCAATCGAATATTATATAACAACTTGCGTACTTTGCAAAATTTATAAAATATTACCCACAACTATAACATAATATCAAATTCATTTCATACTATTCAAAAATGATAATTATAGAAAATTCATCTTTATTCATAAAAGTTGGGGTCTTACATCAGACTCCACCGGTTGCCTAGTTTGCACTATGACGTCTCCCTCAACAACTGTGCGAGACTCATCGCATTTTCCTTGTATATCCACCGTGCAATGCTCTACTTCTTCATCGTCGAGATCAATTATGACCGGAAGATTTCATTGCGGTGGATTTGTGATGGCATTGACGAGCTGCCCCAATTGATTCTCAAGGCTGTGCAATGCGGCTTCTTGGCTTGCCATCCGAACCTCATTTCTTTCAATAAAGTTGGCGAGAAGCTCCTCAAGCTTGTTCTCCTCTTCTCGTGTTGAGGACTCAGAAAAGTTCTCATTGGGTCGAGACGTAACCTCATATTATGGCGGAAAGTGGTTGTCAAACTGATTTTGATAGGAGTAATTTGGATCTTGATATTACTCTTGACTGTAGTCCCAAAAGTTTGGATAACCCTGATAGTTTTGATGATAGGAGATCGGTTCAACGTCGGCTCGATCCTGACAGTAGGCATTCTGAGTGGACTGACACTCAAGATTGTCAGAAAACCTCAAGGCATTTGCAATTTGAACTTGCAATTTCTCGAGTCCTTCTTCCCAGCTTGGTTGTGTCGTCCCCTCATAACACCATTGATAACATTGATCGTCAATAATCTGTAAACTTAAAAACAAAAAGAAAGGAAGATCAAACAAATAAAAGAAATATATATATATATATATATATATATACATTCAAAGTAAGACTAAATTGATTGAAATCAATATTGGACAATATTAGAATAATAGTTCCCCGACAACGGCGCCAAAAACTTGTTGGTCGGAAAATCGAATACTAAACACACGCAAGTATACGCGATCTAACAAGTAATACTGATAATAAGTAGAATTCCAGTACCCGAGGAACTATCACTAATATTTACAATCTGCAAACTTTGTATCGCTAAAGTCTTATTCGAACAACAATAAATGAAAGTGTGATTAATCTAAGCATAACTAATTATCAAAGCAAGTAAATGGATAACGAATGGCAATCAAAGGAAATACAAGCTAAGGTTACAACTTCACCCCACTCAGGCATTCTGTCGAACACTTGGCATGCTATATTTCATCAAACTGCCTACCCTTCTTTCTCTGGTCTTAATGGTCACGAAAATCATTTACCAAGAACACACAGTCTTTGTTAGAGTTTATGCCCTAGAGGCCAATTATTTGATATAATTGCTTAACGTTTTTGATATTATATTTGATTGAATAAATGATTGATTTTATTATGGTTTTATTTACTGCGTTATATAAATGTTAACATAATAAAAATCCTTAGAATAGTGATACAAATTATATAGTTTCAAGTATGTGACTTGAACATGAGATTATATAATTTTAATTAGTATCATTGTTCTTAAATGTCCTAGTTGAGTATCATTATTGATGGGACAACAATGATGCATTGAGACTAGTATGTGGATCGATGATGACCAAATCTCATTGGTCATAAATATATGAGATATTAAGTCGATGCATATATGTACATGTTAGAGAACGATGTACTGGACAGACCCACCATGAGAATTCTATATGGAGCATTATGCGAAGTGTCATTAGCAATTCTCATAGTGACAATGATGTAATGGTCCTCCGACCTGAAATCACTATATTACTACACGAGAATTTATGTACTTTGATATCGTCAAATGTCACCTTTAATAGGGTGGACTATAAAGGTGATTATTGGGTACATCATGAATCGTGTGAGGAATATGAGTGATCTAGATGGGATTTAACCATCCTATATATTAGGGGTGATATCCATAGGCCTCTTGATTGAGTAGGACTATGAAATGCATGGTCATGCTCAAATAGTGATTTGTTTCATATAGTCTACTCATTGATCAAGAAAACTCAGATTAAATTATGAAGTGTATGACACATTCCATGACTTGAGTTTAATATAGGATATTAAGGTTAAAAGGATTAAATTACATTGAAACATTGGACACGAAAAGGTTGCATCAAATCATCGATCTTATTATTACTTGGGTAGCATTGATGCATTACTAGATGCCACTCACTGTTTATAATACAAATTAGCTTGAAAAGATTGACAGTGGATTGGGCCATAACTATGACACATTTAATTTTGCACTTTATTTATACTTGTATGCGATATGATATGATATGATAAATAATGAGCATGCTTAATAAGATTGAAAATTGGTGAGATCTAAATTTATTTATAAAATCCCTCATTAAATTATTAAGTCTAAATCAGATGCTTTCCAATGAATAACACTCATCAAGACCTTGATCAATAGATGTAGGTTTGCCCGAGCAAAGTACCCTATTTATCTAGGTAAGATGCGATAGGATAATTGTGATATCAAACCGTTAAAATCATTGGGCCCACTAACTAAGTTATCTCAATAGGATTGTGGACTTAGAGGCATAGATTTTGGTAGGTACCATTAGATGGACTAGAAACAAATGTTGTTTACCAAACTATCCAAGAGTTATATATGATATAATTGACAAAAAGGTTTGTCTACCTAAATAATTATGTTTTAAGAGATTAGCCAAAGCTAACTTAAGTCATAATGAAATATGGATCTTGGCTCACTAGAAAGATTTAATAGAAAATGCTTTCCGAATTAATGGTGAGGGCTATTAATTTGAATAAAATAGTGGGAAGTATATTTTGAATGTAATATTATCAATTACATAATATCAACTCTGTAATTTGACTTATTATTTTGGCACTTATAAATTGTAGATATCAATGGCAAACAACAACAACACAAGTAGTCTTTCACTACGATCACTCCTTGAGAAGGACAAGCTGAGTGGAATTAATTTCCTTGATCAGCACAGAACTTGAGGATTGTCCTCAAACAAGAGCCCAAGCTATATGTCCTTGATGGGCCCATTCACTGCGACTACCGGTATTCTTTTGCTACATCACGACATAATGCTTACAAGAAGCATCAAGATGATGCTCTGGACGTGAGTTATCTCATGCTAGAAACCATGAACGCTGAGCTTCAGAAGCAACATGAGTTGATGGATGCTTATGAGATGATCGAGCATCTCAAGAAATTGTTCAAAGGCATGCTCGACAGAGAGGTATGATCTGAAGCAAGGCGTTGTATCACTGCAAGATGGGTGAACGTGATCCAGTTGGTCCACATGTATTGAAAATGATTGGGTATATTGAGTACCTTGATAGGTTGGGTTTTCCAATCACTCCAGAAGCCCAAACTGATCTTGTTTTGCAATCCTTGAACAACAGCTACTCTTAATTTGTTATGAATTATCTTATGAATGAAATTGAGAAACCCCTTACTGAGTTGTTGAGCATGTTAAGAACTTCTGAGAACAACATGAAAAAGGTAGGACCCACTCCCATAATGATGGTACAAAAGGGGAATGCTAAGGGAAAATGGAAAGGCAAGAAAAAGATATCTAATTCTGGTGACAAACCTAATTCCAAAACCAAACAGGCTTTAAAACCTAAAGGTGGGGTGGCTAAAGAAGGTGATTGTCACTTTTGTGGAAAACCTAAACACTGGAAGAGGAATTGTCATGCTTATTTAGAAGAAGTGAAGAAAAAGAAAGGAAGTGTGACTTCTGATTCAGGTATATATGTTATAGAAGTTAATTTGTCTACTTCTACATCATAGGTATTGGATACTGGATGTGGTTCTCACATTTGTGTTAATGTGCAGGTACTTCGAAGGAGTAGGACTTTGGAAAAAGGAGAGGTTGACCTACGAGTTGGGAATGGAGCAAAAGTTACCGCACTGGCCGTAAGAACTTATCATTTATCTTTGCCCACTGGGCTAGTATTAGAATTAGAGGATTGTTATTATGTGCCTGCTATAAGCAAAAACATTATTTCTATTTCTTGTTTGGACAAGAAAGGTTTTTCATTTATAATTAAGAACAATCTTTGTTCATTTTACTTAAATGATATTTGCTTTGGTGTTGCACAATTGTTTAACGGTCTTTATATTCTTAATTTAGGAATGCCTATCTATAACATAAATACAAAATGATTTAAATCAAATGATTCAAATCCGATATATCTACAACCTTTGTCGTTTAGGCCATATAAATGAGAAAGCGATATCAAAACTTCATAAAGATGGATTTTTGGATTCATTTGATTTTGAATCATATGAAAAATGTGAATCTTGTTTATTTGGCAAGATAACTAAAGCCCCTTTCACTGGACACAGTGAACGGGCTAACGATATATTGGGACTTATATATACATAGTGATGTATATGGACCCATGAGTTCGTTAGCAAGAGGTAGGTTTTATTACTTCATTACATTTCTTCGATTTACTTGATGAGATATGGATATGTGTATCTTATGAGACACAAATCCGAATCCTTTGAAAAGTTTAAGGAATTCAAGAATGAAGTTCAAAACCAATTTGGAAAAAGCATAAAAGCCCTTTGATCCGATCGAGGAGGTGAATACTTAAGCCAAGACTTTGATGACCTTCTAAAGGAGTGTGGTATTATATCACAGCTCACTCCACCTGTGACACCCCCAAATCCGGGTTACCTGACCCCCGAGTCTGGTGCTCACGATCCACAAAAAAATATAACATCTAACTACCCATTCATTTATAAATAGGAATACATAACTCATTAACAGATATTGTTAATACATATAAGTCCCAGGTTTTCTAACCATAACATTACAACCTTAACCTCCAGATTAACAAAAAGGGTTTACAATACAATACAGTATAACAATAATATTGTTCATCATAACTAATTTATAACTATGCCTTTTCCTTTGTTCTTCTTCGCAGCACCTTCTGCAACTTCACCCCTAGCTGAAAAGTTTTATTTAGCAAGGGTGAGCAACAAGTTTGCCCCGTAAGTTAAGACATACGATAAAGGTATAGAAATTAATATCAATTCTTCTCACATTCTACGCAACAATAATCTGATAATGAAAGAGTACCACGCTTTCAAGGTTTTCTACGATATTCAAATGAATAATCAAGAGTTAATTCTACGAAATAGCAAATGTGATGCCCCCAAAATAGGTATACATCACCCATTCTGAGTCATCAATAACGTGGTACAGAAACAACTACAACTTTATTAATACAACCCATAAACTGTGAGTTTAAATACAAATATTGTCATCTAGACAATATACATACCCAACTAATTCCTCATTACAATTATTGATACAATACTTTACAAAATGGTGAGGACTACTAAAACAACTTCCTAGAACCTTCAATCCAAACCCCGACTAGGACTCGCTACATTCTTCGCCTCCTGAGAAGAAAAATGGAACAAAAAGGAAAAGGGTGAGCTCAACTAGCCCGATAAAGAATATTATGACTAAGATAATATAGAACAAATTATCGTTAGTCTTCAACAGGAAAAATCGATAGAATCTGATAAACAACAAGTTTCGGGATCGGTAATGAAATAATAATTCATAGATGAGTTACGTAGAGAATGAATTCTACTATAATCTATGAATTTAAAAGTCCATCATCATTATTTTATCCCTTTAACATCAATCTATGCACATCTTGAATCATATATTCATCTTTGCACTACAGGCCAAAGATATTCATCAGTCGGTCATGTTCATCTCAACACCTGTACATCTTTGCACTACGGGCTAAAGATATTCATCATAAAATCAACCATCTTTGCACTACAGGCCAAATATATTTAGTAACATCATCATTTAGGACTGAGGATGATGAAAATAATTTTAAAGAAACAGAATCCAGTGAAACAAAAGAATAAATATCAAGGATTCGTATTTCAGCTATTTCATGTCCAAAAATACCTCATAAATAATCATAGTGAAGTAAAATTCAAGAATGATCAAAACATGGATACAATCAAAGCTAGTATCCATAATAGATATTTTGGACAAAAAGAACAAAATTTCATTTTTGATGAATAGTCTTGAGTGATTCGTGAATAGTGTCATCATCATATCGTGAATAGTCTTGAGTATCGTGAATAGTAACCCCGATACAAAAAGTTCCAAATTTGATTAAAAGTTCAAACCAATATTTCGGCATAATGATATTGAAGAAAATAATTTCATTTAAAAAGAAAATAACATCCCTTACCTCGAAAAGACGGTACTCCTGACTGGAATACAAGATATAGTGCTTTGAAGGAACTTACAATCAGATATAGCAACACTCAAGGTATCAAAATACTCACAAGAATACGCTCAATATATCGAGAGAGAAATAGAGAGAAAACTTCAGTTTCTGGTATGATTTTTAATTCTAACCTAAGCACCTTATTTATCAAATTTTCCTTAGCCCACCTCCAGACATCTGATTTCAGCACTTTGCACATGTTAATGATGTCCACAAAATACAAAAAACATTTTTTATCAAAAAAATAAATAAAACTTCCAAAAATCAATTATTTTGGAACTTCGGAACTTCAATAATTCATAATAAATAGCCCTTTTATCAGAAAAATTTGAACCACATGTCCTTTCCATAGGAAATTTCATTCTCTACAACTTTACAGAAGAAATGTTTTCCAAATTCCAAACGAAATTGGTAGAAATCCACAAGCAGACGATTTTACGGTATAATCAAATTTCGATCAAGAATTGGGGTCTCTTGACACACAAAACATGTGTTAATCATTTAATGCCACAAAATACTCTTCCTCCTCATATACTCATATATCCCACATTCATTGTAAAAATATCACCATTAATATATTATTAAAATAATATATTTAAATAAATTATTTTATCGAGAAAAGATAAAATATTAATTTTCAACAATTGTCACATTAAAAATTTTCTCCATCTATATCCGCATAAAATCAATATTTTCCTCATCATATAAATTAATAATTAATTATTCACAAATAATATTACGAATCACATTCTTGTGACCAGGCGGTTCCGGAAAGAGGGGCTTTCGATAAGGATCTCTCTTTCTTGGCTGGCGTAATTAGATGACCAAACCTCTCCTTAGATGTAACTTTCTAGACATTGCCAATAATGTTATCTAATAATATTATTAGGATAATATGAATTATTGCTCAGATAATAAAAAATACTTGTGCAATGATAATTATTAAAATAACGGTAATATAAAATATCAACGCAGCAATTATTGAATCAATAAAATAAAATACCGAATGGTAATTACATCAAAATAATTATTGAGTAGTGCCCTTCTTCACGTAAGAATCAATAATTGGTGCAATATCGGTATAATTGTTTTTAAATCAATAAAATAAAAAAATTTAAAATAAATAACAATAAAATATTCCTTTATATAAAAGGTTCCCTTTATATAAAAGGTTGTTCTTCGGTCTCGTAGAATCAAGATTTTGATTTAACAACGAAATCTTTGTGATTTCAAATTCTATTTACTTCTTAATCTAGCCGAAATAATTGGTATCGATCTGTCAATAATAATTAAATTTCTCTTCTCGAATCTATCAAGTTCTAACAAATGTTCGTCTAACCAGAATAATTAGCTAAGACATTTCTCAGTATAAATTGACAATAAACGGGAATTATCTGTACTGTCAATTCTAGCGTCTACGGATATGAATATCCAACAACAGTTATTCTATAAATGTATATTTCTGAATCAGTAATTCAATTTGAATTATTAAACATACACTAACTGCGAATAATCAACAATAAATTCCTTGGACGTGGTGTAATTAGAAATAATTAACCACTATAATAATTGAATGAATATAACTTAAGGTTGAGTTAGGAAACTTGCCTCTTCCTCTGATTACAGCTATACAAAATAATTAACTGCGTTTGTAAGACCTATAATCAACAATGTCGGTCTCACAATTAGCACAATCATTTATAACACACAGCACTGTATTCTACAGTCAAACTTATCCCAAACACATTACCACATAGCCACATCAGTGTTTATAACCTATATAAACACATAACAAGTCTAACTATTTCGGTCTGGTTGGACTTCGGTCCATTCTCGGTGTTCTGGTCACCCTATCCGACAATTAACACAGTCATTGTCAAGTAAAATCGGTTTCTAAGCTTCAATATTAATTTAGATAAGTCAATTATCATTTATAATATTTTTGAAAGCTTTTAATAATTATCAAACAATTATTATAATTTATAATAATTTTTCAAACATCGAAATCATTTTTAAATGATTTAATTATCAAATAATCTTATCATTATTAATATTTAATAATATCAAAATATTAATAACATACTTGTCAAAATATTAAAGTTATTATTAATAACTTAACATACTTTAAAAACAACAATATTCTACTTAAATGATTTTTAAAGTAATTAAAATCATTTTTAAATCATCACCATTAATATTTAAATATTAATGAAATTATCATCCAAATATTAAAAGTCATTAATTATAACTTAAAATATTTTTAAATCATTTTTCTCATTTTTAAATGATTTTTAAATCAATAAAATCATTTTTAATTCATTTATTTAATATTATAATTAAATAAATCTAATATCATTAATATTAATTTATTAATGAGAATTCTCCAAAATATTGAAAATTATATTCTATAATTCCAAATATTTTCTAACACTTTATTCTTATTTAAAATGATTTTTAAATTAATAAAATCATTTTAACTTATTTATTTAATTTAATAATTAAATAAATCTAATATCATTAATATTAAATTATTAATGAAAATTCTCTAAAAATATTAAAAGTTATATTTTATAACTCAAAATATTTTTAAATACCTTATTCTTATTTAAAATGATTTTTCATAATATTAAATCATTTTCTCTAATTTATTTAATACACTAATTAAATAAATTAAATATCATTAATATTTAAATAATTATAAATATTGATGAAAAATATCTCAAATAGTCAAAATTATTTTTCATAATTTAAAATAATTTTTAAAACCATTTTTGGTAATTTTTATAATTTATTTTCTATTTTTAATTATTTTCTAAAAATCAAAAAATAAAACTAATTAAACCGTCATATAGCCTATAGCGACACAAAAAGCGTCATTGTTGGTGTTCTTGAGCTCAAGAACACTCGATGATACTTCGTTCAAACATTCGCCGTGTTTTTGACCCAATCAAAACATCCAATCCAAAAGCGTTTTCAGGCTAATCGAAACTTTGATCATGTAGTGGACATGTAACACTACATTTATCAATCAACAACTCAATCATAAAACATCAGATCATGAAGTTCTGGTCATCTTAAATCATCGTTGTCGGGACGTGACTGGGTTTTCTAAAACCCAGTGCAATTTCGACTGGGTACATTCCAAATCCAAATTAATCTAAGTTACGATCTTGATTCAAGTTATCTTAAGGTTCAAATATATACTCCTTATGTCAAGGAACAACAATAAAGCGAAAAATCAATTTATCATCAATGAATCAACATAAATCACACTTGGTCAAAGTATGTCGAAAATGATGATGTTCTTATTTTTTCTAGGTTTTCCCGAAAAGTAAAAAAATTAGATTCGGTCGAATGGTCTACTTTGACCACCTTTCACGATCGATCTATTGAGGTTATAAGAGATCTAAAGACCCGATCTATAAGTACACATAACCAACTACAAGATGTACCAAACAACAACATTAAATCATTTACAACTTTGATGATCCGGACCTTGAAAACTCTTGTCGGACTTTCATTTATCAAGTTCAGGTTACCTGTAATGTTACTTCGGTCACGCCTCAATCAATCGGACTTTGACCGAGTAACTTGTAATCTAGCTATCCAATGACACTGATTCCATTTTCCAATTAAAGACCACATATCAGGCTATAGATTCAACACATAAAACATTAAAAGCATTAATGATTAAAGATCAGTGGCGTCTGACATTTTCTTGTCAGATGACTATGACTGTTCTTGAGCAGTTTTTGAAAACTTCATTTTTTTACCCACTTTGATGCTATGGATCCATCATGGATCAACATAGATCATCTAAAAACATCATATAACACCTTCTTAAACACTTAAACAGAAATTTTTTCTTAACAACTTGGATCAAAATAAAAGTTAGGGTTTATACCTCTTAGCTTCAAATCCTTGATCTTAATCTTCCTAATTGATATTGGTTGATCAAGGGGTCTGTTTATGTGACTGGTCTGCTTGATAATTTCGAAGGTTTTGAGAGAAAAATGGGTTGGTGAGATCTAGGTTGAAAATGACCAAGTTTTATGAATTTTCTCTCTCTCAATTTTCTTATATAATGACATAAGTTGCTAGATCCGATGATATGGATGAATTTGGTTGAGTTTTTGTGCCACAAAGTCAAGTTAGTAGTTCACCAACTAAAGGTATTGCCAATTCTACAAGTTAACTCATTAAATATGTAAAAAGGGTATTATTGTCATTTGAAAAATATATTTAATGGCATACTTGACATTTATACAAACCCTTTAGGTTTAACCCTTAAGGTCCTAACCCTTAGGTTTTAAAACTTAAGCTTTTACAAATTATTTTCTAATTAGGGTTTAATTAGAAAATTAAGATTTCTAAAACTATAATTAGGGTTTACTAATTAAATTAGGTTTTCCTAATTATATTAACGTTTAATAAATACATTAGGCTTGCCAATAAGGATTAGGGTTGCCTACTTAGGGTTTAGGATTCCCTTGGATATGAAATTAGGGTTTCTCGCATACAATTAGGGTTTTTAACTTATGTTTAGGGTTTCTAATCCTGAGATTAGGGTTTCTAACCTCTTATTAGGGTTTATAAATTTCAAACCTTATCTGATCAATCATTGGTCAATAAGTCAACACAATACAAACACATATACTTATCAGTATAATTATTTTAATTGTATTTTTGATCAAATCCCTATCCAGAAATTAGGTTTAGGGTTTCTAAAGTCATTAAGCACAACTCTACTCTTATTTTCTCAATCAATACACAATTAACTAATTCTCGAGACTTGTCTCACGACGATACACAATACAATATTAATAATCGATGTCAATATATAAAATAAAAAAAATCATAAAATTTTGATTATTCAAATCCCGGGTTATCACATTCACCCCTCCTCTTAAAAGGATTCCGTCCTCGGAATCACCACTTTCTTATTCTCTACAATCTTTTAAAGTTGTATCATCAATTCATCTTTATCAACACAATATTAATTTGTGTTTCAAATTCTAACCTCATGACTTGAATCTATAAAAGAAAATAGTTCACGTAAATATCAAACTCATAATATTCGTAATAAAGTTTCTAAATAAAATCATTACCTTTGCTACCACCTCTCGAAAGCCCCATCGCTCTATCGCCCGTCATGTTGAATGTATGCAGCGGGTTGATCTTCCTGTTGTTGCGAGTGTCCCTCGAATCGCCAAGGTTCCACCACCGGGTCCCTTGTTGACACTTTCCTTCTCAGCATTTCTCTTTGGATAGTTCCATACCATATGGTCAGTTGATCCGCACGCAAAACAACCTTGAATTTTCTTTGGACTGGGACAATTGGGTGACATGTGTCCCTCTTGCCCACAGTTGTAACAGACTCCCTTCTTCTTTAAACAGACTCCAGAATGGTTCTTCACGCAGGTTGCGCATGGTTCCCTCCCTTTCCTATTCTCTTCAGTCTTGATACCCGTTTGGGTATTCTCACTCCACTTTCTCTTATTCTGATTACTACCACCACTTCTTCCTCCATCACTTGTCTTCTTCTTCTTTTCTTGATGAAATCGAGATGCAGCCTCGCTTCCTCCTTCAACAATTAATGCCTTCTCCAATAAAGCCGCGAACGTGTTGATCTGCAACACTGCTACCTTGTTGAATATCCCCGGTTTCAGTCCGTTCTCAAATCTTCTTGCCTTTCTTGCCTCGGTGTCCACCTGATGAGGTGGAAATCTTGCTAACTCATTGAATTTGGCAGCATACTCAGATACCAACATGTTTTCCTGCTTAAGTTCTAAGAACTTAACTTCCATCCGAGCTTGCATACTTGGTGAGAAGTAGTTCTCAAAGAACAACTCCTTGAATCTTGTCCACGCTACCACCATGTATCGACTCTCTCTCGTCGATTGGTCTCCCACCAAGAATTAGCTTCTCCTTCATCAAGTATGTATAGCAAAACTATCTTTTGCTTTCTTCCACCACTCACAATGACGAATGCTTTCTCCATCTCCTTCACCCAAGTCTGGGCTTCAATCGGATCTGTGGTTCCCTTGAATTTCGGCGGTCCTACCGCTTTAAAGTCCTTGAAGTTAGCCAATCTATCAGCTGGCTGATTTCTCGCTCTTCCTCTTGCTGGAGCTCTATTTTCCATAGCTTCGGCTATCATATTTGCAAAGTTTTGCATTGGGTCAGCTTGACCTCCTTCGTTATTCACTGACTGCTCTTCTCTTTGGTTTCGATTCTGTCGTCTAGGCGGCATGATCTGATTTAAATAAAAAAAAATCTTATATTAATTTTCTTTTCTCTATACAAATTCTTAACACAATAAGAATTCAACACATAGTTCTCATATAATCGCATATTTATTCAAATATCACATAATACATATAGTACTTAACACATATTACTATCCCTTTTAAAATAATTTTAGGATTAACATACTCAACTTTACAAAAAGTTGCAATTCTCCAACTTTACACAAAAAGTTGCCATTTACCATATTCACATATCTAATTCCAGTTCATCAAACTTACCACGCTTATGAGTTCAGTAACTTTCCACAATTATATGAGTGTATGAACTTATCCTAGTCAGACCTTTGGCATCCATTCGCTGAGGGGTTCAGAACATTTCATATAATCATGAGTCATGAATTTACCATAAGTATGAGTTTTAAGAACACACAAATTAATCTTAATCTTATATTCATATAGAAAATAAAGATTTCATTCATTCCAACATATTTATATTTACATATGCTCAAACATCGTTCTCGATATTACAACACTTAATATCATAAACTTCTACCAAAAGATGCTAACACTTATATCTAAGTTGTCTATTGACCACTCCCTTCACCAATCTTCTTCTTGCTGGGACACTTGTTGAATCCAGGTGACCTTGCTTTTCCCACAGGAAAAACACTTCCTCAAATTCACTTAGGACAATGAGAGAAATATGTCCTTCCTTCCTTTACAGTTGAAGCACACATTCTTCCACATCATGCATTCTCCCACGTGAGTCTTTCCACACTTCTTCATAAGCTCTTCTTCTTCTTCTTCGGGTTTGAATTTTTAGAATTTTCACCGCTTTTTTCCCTCTTTCTCTTCTTCTTGCCTTCTTCTTGCTGGTTCCTTCTGATTTATCCACCACCTTCATCTTCATCCTTCCACTGCGCCTTCACTTTTCATTCTTTCTTCATCATTTCACAGTAACGCTTCGCTCCGTCTTCCACAACTCCTCTAAGAGAAATACCTTACTCTGGAGTTCCTGGACTTCTACAGATAGCTGATCTTGTTCTCCAACTTTGATCTTATTCCCTTTCTCCACCTTGGCTCCTTCAGACTCCGACTTCTCATCACCACTCAGATACATCTCGGGATAATCATCATGATCACTCCCAAGATTAACCATAGGTTCATCCTTCCCCACTTCTTCCATTCGACTCGCTTTGTGGCTGGCACCTCTGCCATCGGCATCATTGTGCGACACATTACCGCATCTCTCGCACTCTCATCTTATCTTCTCCCGACATCCTACAATCAGTTTAAACAACTTGATTAGTACTTCTCCAGTACAAACTTCTCACACTATGTGTACACATGTCTCACTATCGATACACTTCTGCAATCTCTCCCTTAGTACTCTAAATGAGTATTCTCTACCTCGCTCATGGTTATAATCCTAGGGTTTTTTTCCCCACCCCACTTAAGGTTTATAACCTACAGCTTTGATACCAACCCGTGACACCCCCAAATCCGAGTTACCTGACCCCCGAGTTTGGTGCTCACGATCCACAAAAAATATAACATCTAACTACGCATTCATTTATAAATAAGAATACATAACTCATTAATGATATTGTTAATACATATAAGTCCTGTGTTTTCTAACCTTAACATTACAACCTTACCCTTCGATATAAACAAAAGGGGTTTACAATACAAATACAACATAATAATAATATTGTTCATCATAACTAATTTATAACTATGCCTTTTCCTTTGTTCTTCTTCGCAAAGACCTTCTACAACTTCGTCCCCTAAAATGAAAAGTTTTATTTAACAAGCAGGGTGAGCAACAAGTTTGCCCATAAGTTAAGACATACGATAAAGGTATAGAAATCAATATCAATTCTTCTCACATTCTACGCAACAATAATCTGATAATGAAAGAGTACCACGCTTTCAAGGTTTTCTACGATATTCAAATGAATAATCAAGAATTAATTCTACGAAATAGCAAAGTGGAATACTTTCCAGATTTATCTTAGCGATCCATTGGATCTTGAACTTCTCTTCTCGAGTAACTATCAAAGTTATACTTTGATATACCCAGGTGTATCAGATAACCATAAAGATTAAATCATACCCCTCTGCAAGTATATAAAGTGATCAGCTTTAGTATACCCTATATTATGCATAATACTTAATTGAGCGCAAAGGCCAAATACACGACCAATAAAATATTCCCTTTATATAAAAGGTTGTTCTTCTCAGTCTCAGAATCAAGATTTTGATTTAACAACGAAATACTGTGATTTCAAATTCTATTTACTTCTCGATCTAGCAAAATAATTGGCATCGATCTGTCAATAATAATTGAATTTCTCTTCTCGAAATCTATCAAGTTCTAACAAATGTTAAATTTCTAGCCGTAATAATTAGCTAAGACATTTCTCAACATAATTTGACAATAAATGTGAATTATCCATCTTTGTCATTAATAATAGCTTCTACGGATATAAATATCCAACAACAGTTATTCTACAAATGTATATTTCTAAATCAGTAATTCAATTTGAATTATTAAACATGCACTAACTATGAATAATCAATAATAAATTCCCTGGATGTGGTGTAATTAGAAATAATTAACCACTATAATAATTGAATGAATATAACTCAAGGTTGAGTTAGAAAACTTGCCTCTTCCTCACGATTACACTACACAAAATAATAATTAATCTGCGTTAAGAAAGACCTATAATCAATAATAATATCGGTCTCACAATTAGCACAATCATTTATAACACACAACACCACCGTATTCTACAATCAAACTTATCCTAAACACATTACCATTATAGCCACATCGTGTTTATAACCTATATAAACACATAACAAGTCTAACTATTTCTATGCTGGGTTGGACTTCTATCCATTCTCTGTTCGGTCACCTATCCGACAATTAACACATCTTTTGTCAATTAAAATTCGGTTTCTAAGCTTCAATATTAATTTAGATAAGTCAATTATCATTTATAATATTTTTTGGAAGCTTTTAATAATTATCAAACAATTATTATAATTTATAATAATTTTTCAAACATCGAAATCATTTTTAAATGATTTAATTATCAAATAATCTTATCATTATTAATATTTAATAATATCAAAATATTAATAACATACTTGTCAAAATATTAAAGTTATTATTAATAACTTAAAATATACTTTAAAAACAACAATATTCTACTTAAATGATTTTTAAAGTAATTAAAATCATTTTTAAATCATCACCATTAATATTTAAATATTAATGAAATTATCATCCAAATATTAAAAGTCATTAATTATAACTTAAAATATTTTTAAATCATTTTTCTCATTTTTAAATATTTTAAATCAATAAAATCATTTTTAATTCATTTATTTAATATTATAATTAAATAAATCTAATATCATTAATATTAATTTATTAATGAGAATTCTCCAAAAATATTGAAAATTATATTTATAATTCCAAATATTTTCTAACACTTTATTCTTATTTAAAATGATTTTTAAATTAATAAAATTATTTTTAACTTATTTATTTAATTTAATAATTAAATAAATCTAATATCATTAATATTAAATTATTAATGAAAATTCTCTAAAAATATTAAAAGTTATATTTTATAACTCAAAATATTTTAAATACCTTATTCTTATTTAAAATGATTTTTCATAATATTAAATCATTTTTCTCTAATTTATTTAATACACTAATTAAATAAATTAAATATCATTAATATTTAAATAATTATAAATATTGATGAAAATATCTCAAATAGTCAAAAATTATTTTTCATAATTTAAAATAATTTTTAAAACCATTTTAGTAATTTTATAATTTATTTTCTATTTTTAATTATTTTTCTAAAAATCGTAAAATAAAACTAATTAAACCGCCGCTATAGCCTATAGCGACACAAAGCGTCGTTATTGGTGTTCTTGAGCTCAAGAACACTGACAGCTTCGTGTTCAACCTGCCATGTTTGACCAATCAAAACATCCAATCCAAAACGTTTCTGGGCTAACTGAAACTTTTATCATGTAGTGGACATGTAACACTACATTTATCAATCAACAACTCAATCATAAAACATCAGATCATGAAGTTCTGGTCATCTTAAATCACTGTCAGACGTGACCTGAGTTTTCTAGAAACCCAGGCAATTCGACCTGGTACATTCCATTCCAAATTAATCTAAGTTCTGGTCTTGATTCAAGTTATCTTAAGGTTCAAATATATACTCCTTATGTCAAAGAACAACAATAAAGCGTAAAAATCAATTTATCATCAATAATAATCAACATAAATCACACGGTCAAAGTATGTCGAATAATGATGTTCTTATTTTTTCTAGGTTTTCCCGAAAAGTAAAAATCAGTTCGGGTGGTCTACTTTGACCACCTTTCATGATCGATCTATTGAGGTTATAAGAGATCTAAAGACCCAGATCTATAGTACACATAACCAGCTACAAGATGTACCAAACAACAACATTAAATCATTTACAACCCCGACAGATCCGGACCTTAGAACTTCTTGTCGGACTTTGCTTTTATCACGCTCGGGTTACCTGAATGTTAATTACTCTATCGTCTCAATCAACGGACTTTGACCGAGTATAACTTGCAATCTAGCTATCCAATGACACTGATTCCACTTTCCAATTAAAGACCACATATCAGGCTATAGATTCAACACATAAAACATTAAAAGCATTAATAGACAAAGATCAGTGGCGTCTGACATTTGCTTGTCAGATGACTATGACTGTTCTTGAGCAGTTTTTGAAAACTTCATTTTTTACCCACTTTGATGCTATGGATCCATCATGGATCAACATAGATCATCTAAAAACATCATATAACACCTTCTTAAACACTTAAACAGAAATTTTTTCTTAACAACTTGGATCAAAATAAAAGTTAGGGTTTATACCTCTTAGCTTCAAATCCTTGATCTTAATCTTCCTAATTGATATTGGTTGATCAAGGGGTTGTTTATGTGACTGGTCTACTTGATAATTTCGAAGGTTTTGAGAGAAAAATGGGTTGGTGAGAGCTAGGTTGAAAATGACCAAGTTTTATGAATTTTCTCTCTCTAATTTTCTTATATAATGACATAAGTTGCTAGATCTGATGATATGGATGAATTTGGCTGGAGTTTTTGTGCCACAAAGTCAAGTTAGTAGTTCACCAACTAAAGGTATTGCCAATTCTACAAGTTAACTCATTAAATATGTAAAAAGGGTATTATTGTCATTTGAAAAATACATTTAATGGCATACTTGACATTTGTACAAACCCTTAGGGTTTAACCCTAAGGTCCTAACCCTTAGGTTTTAAAACTTAAGCTTTTACAATTATTTTCTAATTAGGGTTTAATTAGAAAATTAAGATTTCTAAAACTATAATTAGGGTTTACTAATTAAATTAGGTTTTCCTAATTATATTAACGTTTAATAAATACATTAGGCTTGCTAATAAGGATTAGGGTTGCCTACTTAGGGTTTAGGATTCCCGGATATGAAATTAGGGTTTCTTGCATACAATTAGGTTTTCTAATTCTGCGTGTTAGGGTTTCTAATCCTCGAGATTAGGGTTTCTAACCTCTTATTAGGGTTTATAAATTTCAAACCTTATCGATCAAATCCCTATCCGTAAATTAGATTTAGGGTTTCTAAAGTTGTTAAATCATTGGTCAATAATAATTCACAGATAACATTAATAAATAATGTCACAAAATCATAAAATTTATTCAAATCCCGTGTTATCAACCACCGATTAGTGTATCCGAGAGGAGAAATTATTTTAATTGTATTTTCTATCAAATCCCACTATCCGACGGTTCAAAAAATTAGGTTTAGGGTTTCTAAAGATTTAGTTAAGCGCTTGTAAAATGTCCGGATTCTACTCTTATTTTCTCAAATTTTGTGGGATACCCAAAAGAAATAAAAGGGTATTATTTCTACAAACCTTTTGAATAAAGTAACTAATTCTACTATGATGAAACCTTCTCTCCAAGTGGCAATGGTTAAATCCATCGAGGATCTTACTTATATATGCATCTTTTTATGATTACGAAATCGGCGAGATGGATGTCAAAACTGCTTTCCTTAACGGAAATTGTAAGACCCCAACTTTTTATAAATAAAATTGAATTTCCTCTAATTATTATTTTTGAATAATAAAGTGTTAAATTGATATAATGATTTAGTTATGGGTGAAATATGCAAATTTTACAAAATAAGCAAGTGGTTATAAAATAATCTTTGTTGTCGGGGAATATTCGTTTGGTCATGGAATATTCTTTTTATCCGGAATATTCATACGACTGCAGCAGTCATTTATGGGCCCCATAATAGAATAATTGTGGGATAAAGAAAACGCATAAAGTTTGAGTTTTATAAATAACTTGCGTAATTGTTACCGAATTAACAATTGTTGGATTACTCCGTGGTTAAAATACGATGTCTGCGTGGTTGCACAAGAGAAAGCACACGATTACACAAGTATTATTGAATTATTGATTCTTACGTAGAAGGCACTAACTCAATAATTATTATAGTAATTCTTGCTTAGTATTTTATTGATTCATAATTGTTGTGTTGATATTTTATATTATTGTTATTTCAATAATTGTTATTGCATAGTCCCATTATCGGATCAATAATTCATATTATTTGAATAATATTATTAGATAACATTATTGGCAATGTCTAGAAAGTTCATCGAGGAGAGGTTTGGTCACCTAATTGCGCCAAGAAAAGAGAAATCCTTATCTGGAAAGCCCCTCATCTTGGGGCTATTCGTTGTAATTATTGTGATTTTGTAATATTATTTATGAATAAGTAATTATTGATTTATATGATAAGAAAATATTTATTTTATGTGATATTAATGAAGGAATTTTAGCATGAAATAATTGTTAAAAGTTTGGTAATTATTTTCTTCGATAAATTATTTATTTACATATATTATAATATATATATATATATATATATATATATGCATGTGATAAAAAGGACGAATATGAATTAATTTTTATTTGCATGCTTTTCTAAGTTTCATAAGTAAGAATTTTCCTACATCATAATGCTTTGTTTTTCTTTTTCTAAAATGGTTGGTGGTTGATGTGGTTTCCTCAAACCATTCCTTAGTTTTCAAATAAGTGTGGGCCCCAACCATTGTAAAACATGACTTAAGCATTAATGAAGGAATTGCCTGCAACCTTTATTTTCAAAGTGTGCCCCTTCATGACCAAACTTTCCAAATAAATGATTCTCCTGCAAACTTGTTTTTCAAAAGTACTGGGCCCTCAATCTTGGAAAGTTGTGGTTTTGCAGAGAAAGAATGGTATTGTTAGGCCAATTATTTGGTAGATGATGTTGCTTGCAAAATTGGTTTTCAAAGGGTGGCCCCACCTATATGGAAAATGAATGAAAGTTAGGCAGGTTTTCTCAAATTCCTTCGTCCGTCCTGCACTATAAATAGAGGGATAACCCTCCTCCCTAAAATCACACCACTTCAATATCTGAAATTCTTATTCTAAAGTATTGTGAGTATTTTTCTTGAGTATAAGGATACTTTGAGCGTAGTTTTTCTGCAAGATTTTCTCCAGTCAAATCCAGTTTCTACTCAGGTAAAGGATATTATTTTATTGCAATACTCGTGAGAAATATTATTTTCTTTCATACTCCATATTATGTAAGCGATATTATTTCATCTCGTATTCTTGAATTTGAACTTACTATGGTAAGTATTGTTTCTATAATTCCTGAAATGATTAGAAATTTCGCTTCATCTAATATCATTTCATAGGAATATTGATCTGAACTTTTTAATCAAATTTGAAACTTTTCATGATTGAGTAATGTTCATGGAATCTTTGCTCACGATTCATTGCTCACGCAGTCTTGTTCATAAAAATCTATTTTTTTCCTTTCAAGATATCTGTTGTGACCCTTATTCTTGAAATTAAATCCATGTTTTGATCTTCACTATGGATTATTATGGACGTTTTTAAACTTGAATTATCTAAAGTACGAATCCTTAATCTTTGTCGTTTTGTCTCACTGGTTTCGTTCTCTAAAATGTTTTTCATCATCCTCAGTCTTTAATAGTGATACTTGATGAATATCTTTGGCCTGCAGTGTAAAGATGAATGATTACTTGATGAATATCTTTGGCCCGTAGTGCAAAGATGAATAGGTGTTGAGATTGAAAGTATTATGCATACAAGCCAATCATGTATGATGATAAAGCATATAATCGTTGTAATCAATCTTATTTATTTATTAATAAAAGAATTATTTATTAAAGGCATTTATTATCTACATGGTGTCGTTTTTAATAATATGTGATAAACCCATAGTTTTAAGCAATGCTTTTAGAATCATGATGAGTTCATGCTAATAAGATCTAAATTCTTAGATAGCTTAAAACTAAAATGGTCCCAATTAATGGATTACTAAAAAGGGGATTAGTGAATCCGGATAGATTGGTACGTACGTTGCTTGCTCATTGGATGAGAATGATTGATATCATGATCATTTGTGTGGAGACACTAAAGCAAGTATGTAGGTGTTTATTAGAGAATAAGTTCACTGAACGTGACTCGCTAAGGAATACCTAATGGAGTTTTACTTGCCTGTCAATAGGAATTCCTGTAGTGATAGTAGTACAAATGATCCTTAGACTTGAGATCATCATAGTATCTTATATATAATGAATTACACTTTGACATATTCCTTAAGACTCTTAGAGTATATCAAAGGGTATGCTTGGGTGTAATAAGTTATATATGAAGATAATGAATGATCAATAAAGAATCTACCACTTCTAGTAAAAGAACAGAAACGTCCTATGTGATTCGATAAATGACAACCCAGGAATCCTTGGCCAAGGTGGAATGAAATTAGAAAGTAGTTTCTAATTTGCATTCATTGGGAGTTGTGCATTTAGGAATTGAAATACATATAATTAAATAAAATAAGACTTGACAGTAATTCCATATCTTATATTTAATTGGGACATTGTATGTTGGAATGATTGAATTGTACGGTAACTATTTACTCAAAGGTTCTTTTATGATTAATGTTGAAATCTATATTATCTGAAAAGTCCTTAATCGTTAGAGAGGCTTATCCCTATTGTAGAATAAATATTATTTATTTAAATAAATTAATATTTTAATTTATTTATTTAAATAAGATTAGAATTGTTACAATTGATTTATTCACAACCGGTTTAATATGGAGAACCTAAAGGGTCACACCATAAAAGGAAGAATAATTATTTAAGAAGTTAATGGCATAATCATAATAATAAGTTAAGTATATTTAATTTAATTTATGGTGATAGAATAAATTAAATAGTGAATATTTATTATTTAATATTTTGGAAATATTAAATATAAATTAATAAGAGGAGTCTTATTATTATTATTACAATTATTATTATTTTAATTTCTAAAAGGGTTTAGGAATTAATTTAATATAAGTACTCTCATTTATTCCTAATTGGATTAGGAGGGAAAATTAGTTAAAGGAGTTTAATTAATTATCCCTAATAGGATTAGGGAGCCCATTTAATTAAAAAGAGTTTAATTAAATAAATAATACCTTATTTTAATTAAAATAGGGTTACATGATATCTTTATAAGAGGAGTCTTATATCAGATATCAAACATACGTAATTCCAAGAGTTGGAGAGTACGCCCCCTTTTCTATAGAGATAGGAAAAACTAGGGTTTGAGCCAATACACCCTTCTTCTTGAAAATTCTTCTTCCTTGGTGGATCACCTCTAGAGGCCATACACTTGGGCGGCTTACATTGATCAAAGGAAGGAATCTACCCGGAGATTCAAGGAGATCGCGGAGAAGTAGGAGGTGAACTCGTACCTGAGGAAGCTCGTTTCTACAAGGGTATGATTTCATAATTTCTTATTCTTCGCTTAATTAATAATATGCATAAAGAATGATCCGGGTAATTGGTTTGTGAAAAAATTTTAAAATCTAATTTTATTATGCTTCCGCTAATTTTGAAATTTGATTGCTACTTTGATTTTCACAAAACCTAACAGAGATGAACATGACCAACTAGTGATACAGATGGATATCTTTGGCCCGTAGTGCAAAGATGAATATTTGATGCAAGATGTATATTGATTGATGTTACAGGGATAAAATATTGAAGATGGACTTTTAAATTCATAGATGATAGTAGATTTCGTTCTCTACTAAACTCTTCTAATGAATTGTTATTTCCGCTGCGAATATTGATCTAAAACTTGTTGTCCATTATATTTTATCTGATTTGTTGAAGGATAACGATAATTTGTTGTTCATTATCTTAGTAATAATATTCTTTACTGGGCTAGATGAGCTCACCCTTTTCCTTTTTGTTCCATTTTTCTTCTCAGGAGGTGAGAATATAGCAGGAACCAGTCGGGGTAAAGAGTGATGGTTCTAGACAGTTGTTTTAGCAGTCCTCACTAGTTTTGTAAAATAGTGTATCAATAAATGTAATGAGGACTTATTTGAGTGTGGATATTGTCTAGAAGACAATATTTGTATTTAAACTGATAGCATGTGTGTTGTCGTATTTTGCACGACAATTATAATAATAAAAGTTGTAGTTGTTTCTGTACCATGTATTTGGCGACTCAGAATGGGTGATGTATACCTATTTTGGGGCGTCATAGAAATCTCCTTGAGGATGTGTACATGACACAACCTGAGGGTTTTGTCAATCCAAAGGATGTTGGAAAGGTATGTAAGCTACATCGATCCATTTATGGATTGAAGCAAGCAACTCGGAGTTGGAATCTTCGATTTGATGAAGCAGTCAAAGAGTTTGGCTTTATTAAAAATGAAGATGAACCTTGTATAAATAAGAAGGTTAGTGGGAGTCATATTGTATTCCTGATATTATATGTTGACAACATATTAATTATTGGGAATGACATTCCTTCATTACAGGCTGTAAAAACATGGTTAGGAAAATGTTTCTCTATGAAAGATTTAGGCTATGCAGCCTACATTTTAGGTATCAAGATCTATCGAGATAGATCGAGAAAAATGATCAGCCTAAGTCGAGTACATATATTGATAAAGTCTTTGAACAGTTCAAAGATGCAAGAGGAAAAAGAGGACACTTACCCATGACTCATGGTGTAAAGATCTCTAAGGCCCAATGTCCTAAATCACAAGATGATGAGGAGCGTATGAGAAAGATCCCTTATGCTTGGCGATTGGATCTATCATATATGCAATGATATGTACTGTCCGGGATGTCTCAGTATGCTTTGAGCATGACGAGCAGATACTAGTCGAATTCAGGTGAAGGTCATTGGACAGCAGTCAAGAATATCCTCAAGTACCTAAAAAGGACTAAGGATTCATTCTTGGTATATAGAGGTGAAGACGAACTGGCAGTAAAGGGTTACACAGATGCTAGTTTCCAAACTGATAATGATGACTATAAGTCTCAGTCAGGTTTTGTATTTTGCCTTAATGGTGGTCTTTGTTAATGGAATAGTTCAAGCAAGAGGCGGTATCCAATTCTACAACAGTAGGTGAGTATATTCTTTGCTTCTAGTGCGACCAAGGAGGTCATGGATTAAAAAGTTCATCATTTGAACTTGGTGTTGTTCCAACCATTGTTAATCCGGTTGCTCTATACTGTGATAATAATGGAGCCATTACACAGGCTAAGGAACCCAGATCTCACCAACGATCCAAGTATATAATTATCCGGTACCATTTCATCCGTGAAATCATTGATAGAGGAGATGTACATATAGGAAGAGTGCCAATAGATGATAATGGTGCAGATCCACTGACCAAGGCTTTGTCACAGCAAAAGCACGAAGGTCACACTAGTTCCATGGGTATTAGATACATGAGTGATTGGCTCTAGTTGCAAGTGGGAGACTTTTAGAGTTTATGCCCTGAGGCCAATTATTTGATATAATTGCTTAACGTTTTGATATTATATTTGATTGAATAAATGAATGATTTTATTATGATTTTATTTACTGCGTTATATAAATGTTAACATAATAAAAATCCTTAGAATAGTGATACAAATTATATAATTTCAAGTATGTGTCTTGAACATGAGATTATATAATTACAATTAGTATCATTGTTCTTAAATGTCCCTAGTCGAGTATCATTGTTGATGGGACAACAATGATGCATTAAGACTAGTATATGGATTGACTGGTGACCAAATCTCATTCGTCATAAATATATGAGATATTAAGTCAATGCATTGGTACATGTTAGAGAATGATGTATTGGACAGACCCACCATGAGAATTCTATATGGAGCATTATGCGAAGTGTCATTAGCAATTCTCATAGTGACAATGATGTAATGGTCCTCCGACTTGAAATCACTATATTACTACACGAGAATTTATGTACTTTGATATCATCAAATGTCACCTTTAATAGGGTGGACTATAAAGGTGATTATTGGGTACATCATGAATCGTGTGAGGAATATGAGTTATCTAGATGGAATTTAACCATCCTATATATTAGGGGTGATATCCACACGCCTCTTGATTGAGTAGGACTATGAAATGCATTGCCATGCTCAAATAGTGATTTGTTTCATATAGTCTACTCATTGATCAAGAAAACTCAGATTAAATTATGAAGAGTATGACACATTCCATGACTCGAGTTCAATCTAGGATATTAAGGTTAAAAGGATTAAATTACATTGAAACATTAGTCACGAAAAGGTTGCATCGAATTATCGATCTTATTATTACTTGGGTAGCAGTGATGGATTACTAGATGCCACTCACTATTTATAATTTTATAATATGATTTTAAAATTATTGCCAACGTAATAATAACCTATAGGGTCACACACATAGAACGTTATTAAAAGGGAATTAATTTAAATTACAAGGATTTAAATATATCAATATGATTGATAGTATTTAAATCACTAATTTAAATTAAAAGGATGATTTATATATATATATATATATATATATATATATATATATATATATATATAATTAAGTAAGACTTAATTAAGATATAATATATATATTTAAATTCGGATTTTATTTTAATTAGATTAGGGTTTTGATTAATTTCGATTTATTGTTATATATATATGATATATCAGCGTTTAGGGAAGTTAATCATAACCAAAACCCTAACCGCTCTTAGAGAGAGACTAGAGAAAAATTTCAAAAATCCTAATCCTTGGTGGCTAGTATAGCAATTCTCTTCACTACAGATCGTACGACGATTCACGGGGCATTCATGTGGATACCGTAGAGGTGCGATTCTGATTAGATTGCGTAAAGGATTCGAAACCGTTTCAGAACTCTTTAATAATCGGTATAATATCTAAACCACTGAATTAATTATTTTCGCATGGATCCTATTTAGGGTTTCGAATTTGTTTTAAATTGTTCTATTTTCGCTGTGCGTTTCTTCTCACTGTTTATAATTTTATAATATGATTTTAAAATTATTGTCAACGTAATAATAACCTATAGGGTCACACACATAGAACGTAATTAAAAGAAAATTAATTTAAATTATAAAGATTTAAATATATCAATATGATTGATAGTATTTAAATTACGAATTTAAATTAATAGGATAATTTATATATAGGTATATTAATTAAGTAAGACTTAATTAAGATATATATGTATATATATATATATAAATTTTTATTTTATTAAATTAGGTTTTGAATAATTCCTTTTAATCGCTATATATATGATATGTAGTAGCCATTTTAGGTATTATTCAAAAACCAAAACCCTAGGCGCTCTTAGAGAGAGACTAGAGAGAAAAATTCTGAAATCATCATCCTTGGTGGCTAGTACCGTAGTTCCTTTTACTGCAAATTGTACGACAGTTCATGGGGTGTTCGTGTGGATACCGTAGAGGTGCGATTCATTTGGATTGCATTGGAGATTCGATTGCATCAATTTTATTATCACAATCGGTATAATTTCTAACCACTGAGATAATTGATTTTCGCATGAATCCTGTTTAGGGTTTCGAAATTGCTATAAATTTTTATTTTCCACTGTGTGTTTCTGTGTCGAAACCCTACATGTGCTTATGCACCTCTGTCGAGGTATGCACAAACATATCTTTTCCAGATCCACCCCCGATAGGGAATAGAACAGAAAAGAACGCCAAAGCTAGATACAATCCTACATATGTCTATGCGAATTGATCAAAACAAGGATTTAAGCATAAGTTCTCAAATAGGTTGCACGTGGCGCACAAATATATATCTATTCTACGTATAACTTATGCAGTCGAAACCCACAATCAGCAAGGATCACGAGGTGGCGCTGCGGCGCGGGCTTTAATGTGACGCCCCCAAAATAAATCCACACGACCCATTCTGAGTTGTCAGATATCACACTATAAAAATCAAATACAAACTTCATTTATACAATTGTTGAATCGTAAATGCGATACGACAACGAGATAACTGTGAGTTTTAATACAATATTATCTCGTGAGATGATCCAACTCAAATTATTACAATGCCATATAAAATACAGCAGCGAATATTTTAAGACCCCAAAGGAGAACGAGAAGATTACTATCATATTCATTTTAATGAGGTGCACTTTTGTCGCTTTCAAAGTCGGGTTCTGATCAACCTATTGTTGTTCACCAAAATCAATTATTAAGTGACAAATAAAATACGACACACACATCTTAGGTCCTCAATACAATTATCTGTTGCATGTCATGCCGTTTTATAATGTATTGAGAAACTTCGACAGTCTCAGACCATCACTGTGACGCCCCCAAAATAGGTATACACCACACCCATTCTGAGTCGCCAAATACATGATACGAAACAACTACAACTTTATTATTACAACAATAAAATCGTGAGTTTAAATACAAATATTATCTTCTAGACAATATCTATACTCAAATAAATCCCCATCACATTTATTGATACATTATTTTACAAAATGGTGAGGACTACTAAACAATCCTTTCTAAAACCTTCATTCCATACCCCAGCTAGTACTCGCCACATTCTCGCCTCCACGAGAAGAAAAATGGAACAACAAGGAAAAGGGTGAGCTCAACTAGCCCGATAAAGAATACTATGACTAAGATAATATACAACAAATTATCGTTAGTCTCCAACGAGGAAAAATCGATAGAATACAATAGACAACAAGTTTCGGATCAATATTCGCGAAATAATAATTCATAGAAGAGTTACGTAGAGAATGAAATCTACTATAATCTATGAATTTAACGGTCCATCATCAATATTTTATCCACAGTAACATCAATCAATATTCATCTCAAATCAAATATTCATCTTTGCACTTCAGAGCCAAAGATATTCATCAATCGGTCGTGTTCATCTCAACACTGTTCATCTTTGCACTAAAGGCGAAAGATATTCATCGATCGGTCATTTTCATTTAAACACTGTTCATCTTTGCACTCTGAGGCCAAAGATATTCTTGAAAATCATTCATCTTTGCACTCTGGGCCAAAGATATTCAATAATATCATCATTTAAGGCGAGGATGATGAAAATATTTTGAAAGAAACGAATCCGGTGAAACAAAATGACAAGGATTAAGGATTAAGGATTAGTACTTTGTTTTATCCATATCCAACAATACCTCAAAAATAATCATAGTGGTGTAAAATTCAAGAATGATCAAAACATGGATACAATCAAAGCTAGTATCCGAATAGATATTTTGGATGAAAAGAAGAAATTTTATTTTTCGATGAATAGTGCCGTATCGTGAATAGTCTTGAGTATCGTGAATAGTCTTAGTATCGTGAATAGTAACTCAGACACCAAAAGATAGAAATTCCACAAAAACATTTTCACGCTTCATGAATAGTACTTGTGAATAGTAACTCGTGAATAGTAACTCATGAATAGTAACTCGTGAATAGTAACTCATGAATAGTAACCCCGGAGCATGAAAAAGTTCCAAATTTGATAAAAGTTCCAACCAATATTTGGCATAATGATATTGAAGAAATAATATCATTTGAGAAGAAAATAACATCCCTTACCTCAAAGAATCGATGCCGGAAGGAAAGGTCGGAAGTGATCTTTGAATAAAACTTGTTACGAGCAAAGAACTCTCAAAGTATTTAAATACTCACAAAATCGCTTAATAATATAGAGAGAAAGAGAAACTTTGTTTACGGTGTGATTTTCAATTCTAACTTAGCCCTCTATTTATAGGAAAATGTTAGCCGTAAAGCGGACTTGACTGCTTTACGATGGCTTTACTCGCTACTATTGCCACCCACCACATTTGAAATAAAATTCAGCACATTTTTCACCAACCACAAGTGGGGCCCACTCAATTCTAGAATTTTCCACCAAAATCAATTATAACCCTACTTTCTAAATCGGACACCTCTTAAAATTTATAACAAATCATTCGTTCATTTTTAACGGTTCAAAATTTGTGAGACATATACTCAACTTATATATGTATAACATATCCAAAAATTTACAACGATCCAATCGGTCGGATTAAATATTATAACTCACACAATAAAAGGCGTAATAACAGATTTGATCTTTTAATACCTCCAATCAAACAAAATAAAACATCTCAAAGATTAATTCCTTCATTAATAACCACATAAATAAATCCATCATTTATATTCATATAAAATAAATATTTCCTTATCATATGAATCAATAATTAATTATTCACAAATAATATTACGAAATCACATTTATAATGACCAAATTTGTTCCGAGAAAGAGGGGCTTTCCGATAAGGATCTCTCCTTCTTGGCGGCAATTAGGAGACCAAACCTCTCCATGAGCGAACTTTCTAGACATTGCCAATAATGTTATCTAATAATATTATTCAAATAATATGAATTATTGATCGATAATGGAAATACTTGTGCGATGACAATTATTGAAACAATAATAATATAAAATATCAACGCAACAATTATTGAATCAATAAAATAAAATATTGAATAAAGTAACTCTTGTGAAAATTATTGAGTAGTGCCTTCTTACGTAAGGATCGATAATTCAACAATCTTTGTGCAATCTGGTGTCTTCTTTGTGCAACCACGCGTATTCTTGTATTTTAACCACGAGTATTCAACAATATTAACTTGGTAACAATTACGCCAGTTATTTTTAAACAACTTATATTTGTCGTTTTCCTCATCCAATCTCTTTCCGTTATGGGGCCCACACATGGTCGCTGCGTCGTCGTGCGAATATTCCCACGAAGCGATCTGAATATTCCACGACCAAACGAATATTCCCTGACAAAAATGAATATTTTATAACCACTTGCTTATTTTAAAATATTTGCGTATTTAACCCTTAACTATCCACATTAATCAAATCAACCCTTACTATTTCAAAATAATAAATAAAGGAAATTCCTTTTATTTAAAAAATTTAGGTCTTACTGACCTCCCTCCTTATGAAATTTAGTCCTCGAAATTGGCGCGCGATACACAGTGTTTGAAAAGATGAGGATACCTCGCTTTCATTTCGTTTCCAATTCCCGGTCATTTCCTCTATAGCATGATTCCTCCACAAAACTTTTAACTTGTGGTATGACCTTTCTTGGCGTAGGACATGCTCCTTCCTATCCAAAATCTTGGCGGTACCTCCTCATACGTTAGGTCTTGACTATCTCGATGGGTTACAATTCTACAACGTGATTCGGTTCTTTCACATATTTACTGAAATGCAGATATGTGAAACACATTATGAACACGAGACATACTTGGAGGTAGCTTGAGTAATCTATAGGCTACATTTCCTACTCGGTCGAGAATTTGAAATGGACCAATAAATGGTGGATTGAGCTCTCCTCTCTTCCCAAATCTTGTAACTCCCTTCCATGGAGCAACTCGTAATAATACATGATCCCCTACACTAAATTCCACGTCCTTTTCGATGAAGATCCCCATAACTCTTTTATCGATCTTGTGCCGGTTTGTATACAATCGAATCATTTGGATCTTTTCGGTGATCATATACGTGCTAACTTCGGGTCCCAACAATGTTGCTTCACCCACCTCATCCCAACATATTGGAGAGCGACATTTTCGTCCATATAATGCTTCAAATGGAGCTACACCTATACTTGCACGATAAGCTGTTGTTGTAGGAGAATTCCACCAATGGTAAATACTTATCCCAACTACCCTTGAAGTCTAGGACACGAGTCTTAATATATCTTCAAGAGTTTGAATAGTCCTCTCTAATTATGCATCTGGTTTGGGGATGGTATCTTAGAACTAAATCGCAAATTCGTGCCCATAGCTTTTTGCAAGCTAACCCAAAATCTTGAAGTGAATCTTGGGTCACGATCCGAAACTATGGATCTGGTATGCCATGCAACCTCACGATCTCATTTACGTACATACTAGCAAGACGTTCAAAGGAATAAGTCTCCGTGTCGGCGAAAAATGAAGCGATTTGGTTAATCTATCAATAATAACCCAAATAGCATTGATGTCTTGAGAAACCGTAGGAAGACCCGTATGTGAAATCCATGGTAATGTGTTCCCACTTCCATTCAGGAATCTCAAGTGGTTGCAACGGACCCTTAGGTACTAGATGCTCTGCCTTTACACGTTGACAAGTTAAACACGTTGAGATAAACTTTGCAATCTCTCTCTTCATATTGTTCCACCAAAATGTATGTAGAAGATCACGATACATTTTAGTACTTCGAGGATGGATTGCAAATGGTGTATTGTGTGCCTCTATCGTAATCTTGTTCTTCAAATCGAGTCGTTAGGAACCTGAAGTCTAGAGTGGACTCGAAGTATTCCTTCTTCATCAATTCTCGCTTAGGAATAGCTCCTTCTTGTACTTTCTTCTTCATATGCATCGGCTCACGGGATTGGTGGCTTGAAGCAACCTTAACTTTTCTATTAAAGTTGGCTCTGTCGTAAACTTGACATCATCCTTTTCGTTCCGCATATGATCTTCTATTCAACGCGTCAGCTACCACGTTCGCTTTTCCAGGATGGCATGGTCAGAACATGTGCTGAAATGAGTCTCCTCTTGAGTTCTTCGAAGCTCTTCCCACATTCCTTGCTCCATTCGAATTTTATATCTCTACGAGTCAGCTGCGTTAATGGAATAGCGATTCGAGAATATCCTTCAACGAATCTCCGATAATAACCAACTAAGCCTAGAAAGCTACGTATTTCGATTACTGACTTAGGTTGCTCTCAACTGTGACTCATATCCCAATCTTGGATAGCACGTCACAATGACACCTATCAGTTTACTATCGCACGAATATGACGTCCCTTATAGAGTGCGGCTTGGTGAATTCCACAAAGGAAGTCACCGGATAAAGGCTCGGTACCAAATTCATAGTTGAATTTTTAACTCCACGAAGTTCAATAGGAGCCATTCGATATGAGATTTTAGAAATGAGTTTTGTCTGGGTTCAAATTCGATACAAAATTTAATATCGGGCTTTGGGAGTAAGCGAAAAATTCTTCAGAAAACACGTCGAAATTTACTAACAACGAAATATCATTCAAATCGACTTATTTTGTTCAAGTCCATGACATGGCTAAGAAAGCTTGACATCCGTTTTTCAATAAGCGAATGGCTTTATGGCTTAATATGAAAGAGTTTGACTTCAATGGTTTGGTTGCTTGAATTCGAATAACAGGTTAGTTAGGAATATGAAAACTAACAACCTTACGAAAGTAATCAATTTTGGCATGATGAGTAGTTAACCTTAAAATCACATCAAAAGCAAATATCTCTATAGAAATAAGGTTAACGAGGTAATGTGATAGTGCTGACTGAATCAAGCAAGATTTTAAACAACGGATGTAATGAAAGTTTCTCTAATGGAGTCTCCACAGATAAGTCAAAGTTTAATTTCTCCGTAGTCAAGTTCAAGCGTTGAGCGCAAGTAAGAGAGATAAAAGAATGGGTAGAACCAATATCTAGTAAGGTATATACTTAGCAAGAATTTATAATTAACTAACCCGTGCTAACCCGTTCGGGTTCCTCACATTTTGAACGGTCACGACAAACACTCTTCCGAGAATCGTTGACTTTGACTTTTACGGACATCCTTTTGAGTCACCATTCCCGGGACTAGGTTTATTCTCTACCGCAATCTCGGCGATATGTCCTTCTTTTCGACAATTATAGCATACCTTAAAGCTGTTGTGGGCGGTTTGGGGGCGATATGTCCCTCTTTTCGCATTTGTAACATATCTGATAGATGGTCTTTCTCCTCCCTTGGAACTAGTTGCTCTTGGCGGCGGCGTCTTCACATGGTGGTTGTTGAATCTCCTCTTTTAAAATCTCCTCCCGACTTCGCTTCTTCTATTTTCATGGCCACGATTACCACCCAGAGTGGTAACCGCCTTTGTCCGTATTCTTCTTTCTCCGTGGTTATCGTTATTACGATGGCTGCTATCTTGATATGATCTGGTTATGGTCCCTCGGTTGAGCGTACTTCGTTATCTCGCTCTAATAAGCGAGCCACATTGACAACATCTGAATAGAGAAAATTTATGAAATGAGATCTTGGCGTATCTTGGGTTTCAAGCCTCTAAGAAACATCCAGCGTCATCGTTCCTCATTCTCCACCAAATGAGGTCTGCAACACGGTTAACTCCACGAACTTACCTCGTCTTTGGGACAAATCGTATTTTATTCTCGCTCGGTCTAATAAACTCCACTTCCTTCATATAGTGAATACTTTCGAGGAAAGTACTTGTCATTGAGCTATTCTGAACGTCTCCCATGACATCTTTGAGTGCGGTTTGGATGGAGTGCGCTTCCTGAATTCCCACCGATGTCTGCCTCGCCATGGAACATAAAGGTGGCGAATGGAACCTACATTCTCCGTGCATCCCAGACATCGAATATCTTGGTAATTTGCTTGACCCGTGTTTCCGCCATGATGGGATCCGCTTTCCTTAAATTACGGTGGTCCCAACTCTTTGAAGCTGTTTGGGTTTGTGACCACGGTGAATTACTATCATTTCCTCCTCGTATTTTGAACACGAGTCTCCTCGTGCGATTTTTACATGAATAAAAAACTTCTAAACATCCCTCATTCATCATCTTTTCTTTCGGTGGTGTTGTTCACGGGAGGAACATTCCCGACTGTTACCCGCGTTCTCCTCGTTGGTAAGTCACAGGGCATCTCCACGGTCTCATTTACTCCACTTTGTTAATATTCTCGATCGACATTCTCAAATCATCATAAAACAAGGGTTAATTAAGAAATCAATATATCACATAATATCCCTATATCTTGACCAACTAATAAATAAGCTTAGGTAGGACACACTAGCGAAGGATTTACTCGTCTCTCCCTCTCTAGTTCTATTCCCCGATCTCATGGAGATCATATCCTAAGCTCTAATACCAAGCTGTGGCGCCCCAAAAATAGGTATACACCACACCCATTACTCAAGTCGCCAAATACATGGTGCGAAAACAACTACAACTTTATTATTACAACGATGTAAAGCTGTGAGTTTAAATACAAATATTATCTTCTAGACAATATCTATACTCAAATAAATCCCCATCACATTTATTGATACATTATTTTACAAAAATGGTGAGGACTACTAAACAATCCTTTCTAAAACCTTCATTCCATACCCCAGAGCTAGTACTTGCACATTCTCGCCTCACGAGAAGAAAAATGAAACAACAAGGAAAAGGGTGAGCTCAACTAGCCCGATAAAGAATACTATGACTAAGATAATATACAACAAATTATCGTTAGTCTCCAACGAGGAAAAATCGATAGAATACAATGAGCAACAAGTTTTGAGGATCAATATTCGCGGCGGAAATAATAATTCATAGAAGAAGAGTTACGTAGAGAATGAAATCTACTATAATCTATGAATTTAACGGTCCATCATCAATATTTTATCCTCTGTAACATCAATCAATATTCATCTCAAATCAAATATTCATCTTTGCCTACAGAGGCCAAAGATATTCATCAATCGATCATGTTCATCTCAACACTTTTGTTCATCTTTGCACTAAAGGCCAAAGATATTCATCGATCGGTCATATTCATTTAAACACCTGTTCATCTTTTACACTCTGGGCCAAAGATATTCTTCGAAATCATTCATCTTTGCACTACTGAATGCCAAAGATATTCAATAATATCATCATTTAAGGCCGAGGATGATGAAAAATATTTTTAAAGAAACGAATCCGATTGAAACAAAATGACAAGGATTAAGGATTAAGGATTAGATACTTTGTTTTATCCATGTCCAACAATACCTCAAAAATAATCATAGTGGTGTAAAATTCAAGAATGATCAAAACATGGATACAATCAAAGCTAGTATCCGAGAATAGATATTTTGGACGAAAAGAAGAAATTTTTTTTTTTTCGATTGTGAATAGTGCGTATCGTGAATAGTGTGCGTATCGTGAATAGTAACTCAGACACCAAAAGATAGAAATTCCACAAAAAACATTTTCACGCTTCATGAATAGTACTTGTGAATAGTAACTTTCGTGAATAGTAACTCATGAATAGTAACTCGTGAATAGTAACTCATGAATAAGTAACCCAAAAGCATGAAAAAGTTCCAAATTTGATAAAAGTTCAACCAATATTTCAATAGATAATGATATTGAAGAAATAATATCATTTGAGAAGAAAATAACATCCTTACCTCGAAGAATCGATTACTTGGAAGGAAAGGTGGAAGTGATCTTTGAATGAAACTTGTTACGAGCAATGACTCTCAAAGTATTTAAATACTCACAAAATAAACTCGATAATATAGAGAGAAGAGAAAACTTTTGTTTACGGTGTGATTTTCAATTCTAACTTAGCCCTCTATTTATAGGAAAATGTTAGCCGTAGAAGCGAGACTTGACTTTCAATTTTATTTCACGATGGCTTTACCTGCTTCTATATTGCCACCCAGTTTTCTATTCTCTATTTGAAATAAAATTCAAATACTTTGACATTTTTCATTCAAAGATCACCAAATTGATGGGTGAGGATGTTATTTTCTTCTCAAATGATACTATTTCTTCAATATCGTGAAAATGTTTTTGTGGAATTTCTATCTTTGGGAACTTTTTCACGTTTGAAAGTTACTATTCACGAGTATTATTCAAGACTATTCACGATACTATTCACAAGTACTATTATGAACTATTCACGATACCACTATTCACGATTCACCTAAAATATAAATTTCTTCTTTTCGTCTAAAAAAATAAAATTTCTTCTTTTCGTCTAAAATATCTATTCTTGATACTAGCTTTGATTGTATCCATGTTTTGATCATTCTTGAATTTTACACCACTATGATTATTTTGAGGTATTGTTGGACATCGATAAAAAAAAAAAAAATCTAATCCTTAATCCTTAATCCTTGTCATTTTGTTTCACCGGATTCGCTCTTTTAAAATATTTTCATCATCCTAAGTCTTAAATGATGATATTATTGAATATCTTTGGCCTCAGAGTAAAAGATGAATGATTTCAAGAATATCTTTGGCACATGAAAAGTATTTAAATGATGAAAGTGTTTAAATGAACTGACCGATCGATGAATATCTTTGGCCCAGTAGTGAGATGAATATTTGATTTGAGATGAATATTGATTGATGTTACAGATAAAATATTGATGATGGACCTGTTAAATTCATAGATTATAGTAGATTTCATTCTCTCTACGTAACTCTTCTATGAATTATTATTTCACCGCGAATATTGATCTGAAACTTGTTGTCATTCTATTCTATCGATTTTCCCTCGCTTGGAGACTAACGATAATTTGTTGTATATTATCTTAGTCATAGTATTCTTTATTGGGCTAGTTGAGCTCACCCTTTTCCTTGTTGTTCCATTTTCTTCTCGGGAGGCGAGAATGTAGCGAGTACTTAGTCGGGGTATGGAATGAAGGTTTTAGAAAGGATTGTTTAGTAGTCCTCACCATTTTGTAAAATAATGTATCAATAAATGTGATGGGGATTTATTTGAGTATAGATATTGTCTAGAAGATAATATTTGTATTTAAACTCACGCTTTTACTATTGTAATAATAAAGTTGTAGTTGTTTACGTACCATGTATTTGGCGACTTCGAGAATGGGTGTGGTGTATACCTATTTTGGGGCGCCACAAATTGGTATCGAGCTTAGGGATATGATCTCTGGCGGAGATCGAGGAATAGAACTAGGAGGAGAGAGAGAGTAAATCCTTCGCTAGTGTGTCCTACCTAAGCTTATTTGTTAGTTGGTCGTCATATATAGGGATATTATGTGATATATTGATTTCCTTAATTAACCCTTGTTTTATGACAATGTTGAGAATGTCGTCGAGAATATTAACAAAGGAGTAAATGAGACCGTGGAGATGCCCTGTCTTTACCAACGAGGAGAACGTGCAACAGTCGGCAATGTTCCTTCCGTGAACAACACCACTTCGAAAGCGGATGATGAATGAGGGATGTTTAAGAAGTTTTTGCGCTTCATGCAAAATCGATTTAGGAGACTCGTGTTCAAAATATAGGAGGAAATGATAGCAATTCACGGTGGTCACAACCAAGCAGCTCAAAGAGTTGGGACCACCATAATTTAAGGGAAAGCGGATCCGATCACGGCGGAAACATGGGTCAAGCAAATTACCAAGATATTCGATGTCTTGTGATGCACGGAGAGGAGAAGAGTTCCATTCGCCACCTTTATGTTCCGTGGCGAGGCGACATCTTTCGTGGGAATCGTGAAGCGTACCCCATCCATTTGCACTCAAAGATGTCATGGGAGACGTTTGAGAAGCAGAGCTCAATGACAAGTACTTTCCGAAAGTATTCGTCATATGAAGGAAGTGGAGTTTATTAGGCGGAGCGTAATAACATGACGGTGTCCCAAAGACGAGGCGAAGTTCATGAGTTATCCGTGTTTGCACCTCATTTGGTGGAGAATGAGGAACGTATGACGCGGATGTTTCTTAGAGGCTTGAAACCCTAGATACGCCAAAGATCTCATTTCTCATAAATTTTCTCTCTATTCGAGATGTTGTCAATGTGGCTCGATTATTAGAGCGAGATAGATAACGAATGCACGCCAACCGAGGGACCATAACCAGATCATCTCAAGATAGCAGTCATCGTAATAACGATAACCACGGAGAAAGAAGAATACGGACAAAGGCGGTTACCACTCGGTGTGTAATCGTGGCCATGAAAATAGAAGAAGCGAGTCTGGGAGGAGATTTTAAAAAGAGGAGATTCAACAACCACGACCATGTGAAGACGTCGTGCCAAGAGCAACTAGTTCCAAGGGAGGAGAAAGACCATCGGTCAGATATGTTACAAATGCGAAAGAGGATATATATCACCAAACCGCCCACAGCAGCTTTAAGGTATGCTATAATTGTGGAAAAGAAGGACATATCGCTCGAGATTGTACGCAGTAGCGAAACCTAGTCCAAATGAATGGTGACTCAAAAGGATGTCCCGAAAAGTCAAAGTCAACGATTCTGAAGAGTGTTTGTCGTGACTGTTCAAAATGTGAGGAACCCGAACGAAGTTAGCACGTTTAGTTAATTATAAATTCTTGCAAGTATATACCTTACTAGATATTGGTTCTACCCATTCTTTTATCTCTCTTACTTGCGCTCAACGCTTGAACTTGACTACGGAGAAATTAAACTTTGACTTATCTCGGGAGACTCCATTAGGAGAAACTTTCATTACATCCGTTGTTTAAAAATCTTGCTTGATTCAGTTGGCACTATCACATTACCTCGTTAACCTTATTTCTATAGAGATATTTGCTTTTGATGTGATTTTAAGGTTAACTACTCATCATGCCAAAATTGATTACTTTCGTAAGGTTGTTAGTTTTCATATTCCTAACTAACTTTGTTATTCAATTCAAGCAACCAAACCATTGAAGTCAAACTCTTTCATATTAAGCCATAAAAGCCATTCGCTTATTGAAAACGGATGTCAAGCTTTCTTAGCCATGTCATGGACTTGAACAAAAATAAGTCGATTTGAATGATATTTCATTGTTAGTAAATTTCTGGACGTGTTTCTGAAGAATTTCTTGGCTTACTCCCAAAGCCCGATATTAAATTTTGTATCGAATTTGAACCCTGACAAAACTCATTTCTAAAATCTCATATCGAATGGCTCTATTGAACTTCGTGAGTTAAAAATTCAACTATAGAATTTGGTACTGAGCCTTTATCCGGTGACTTCCTTTGTGGAATTCACCTGGCCGAACTTTCTATAAGGGACGCTATATTCGTGCGATAGTAAATTGATAGGTGTCATTGTGACGTGCTATCCAAGATTGGGATATGAGTCACAGTTGAGAGCAACCTAAGTCAGTAATCGAAATACGTAGCTTTCTAGGCTTAGTTGGTTATTATCGGAGATTCGTTGAAGGATATTCTCGAATCGCTATTCCATTAACGCAGCTGACTCGTAGAGATACAAAATTCGAATGGAGCAAGGAATGTGGGAAGAGCTTCGAAGAACTCAAGAGGAGACTCATTTCAGCACATGTTCTGACCATGCCATCCTGGAAAAGCGAACGTGGTAGCTGACGCGTTGAATAGAAGATCATATGCGGGAACGAGTGCGATGATGTCAAGTTTACGCATAGAGCCAACTTTAATAGAAAAAGTTAAGGTTGCTCAAGCCACCAATCTTGAAATGATGCATATGAAGAAGAAAGTACAAGAAGGAGCTATTCCGGAAGCGAGAATTGATGAAGAAGGAATACTTCGAGTCCACTCTAGACTTTGTGTTCCTAACGACTCTGATTTGAAGAACAAGATTATGATGGAGGCACACAATACACCATTTGCAATCCATCTCGAAGTACTAAAATGTATCGTGATCTTCACATACATTTTGGTGGAACAATATGAAGAGAGAGATTGCAAAGTTTATCTCAATGTGTTTAACTTGTCAACGTGTAAAGGCGAAAGCATCTAGTACCTAAGGGTCCGTTGCAACCACTTGAGATTCCTAATGGAAGTGGGAACACATTACCATGGATTTCACATTACGGGTCTTCCTACGCTTTCTCAAAGACATCAATGCTATTTGGGTTATTGTTGATAGATTAACCAAATCGCTCATTTCTTTGCCGATCACGGAGACTTATTCCTTTGAACGTCTTGCTAGTATGTACGTAAATGAGATCGTGAGGTTGCATGGCATACCAGTATCCATAGTTTCGGATCGTGACCCAAGATTCACTTCAAGATTTTGGGTTAGCTTGCAAAAAAGCTATGGGCACGAATTTGCGATTTAGTTCGGCATACCATCCCCAAACAGACGAGCATAATCGAGAGAGGACTATTCAAACTCTTGAAGATATATTAAGACTCGTGTCCTAGACTTCAAGGGTAGTTGGGATAAGTATTTACCATCAGTGGAATTCTCCCACAACAACAAGCTTATCGAGCAAGTATAGGTGTAGCTCCATTTGAAGCATTATATGGACGAAAATGTCGCTCTCCAATATGTTGGGATGAGGTGGGTGAAGCAACATTGTTGGGACCCGAAAGTTAGTACGTATTTACTCACCAAAAGATCCAAATAATTAAACAACGTATACAAATGGCACAAGATCGATAAAAGAGTTATGGGGATCTTCATCGAAAGGACGTGGAATTTAGTGTAGGGGATCATGTATTATTACGAGTTGCTCCATGGAAGGGAGTTACAAGATTTGGGAAGAGAGAGAGAGCTCAATCCACGATTTATCGGTCCATTTCAAATTCTCGACCGAGTAGGAAATGTAGCCTATGACTTCATAAGCCTCCAAGTATGTCTCGTGTTCACAATGTGTTTCACATATCTGTACTTCGTAAATATGTGAAAGAACCGAATCACGTTATAGAATTAGAACAGGACGAGATAGCCGAAGACCTAACGTATGAGGAGGTACCTGTCAAGATTTTGGATAGGAAGGAGCATGTCCTACGCGCAAAGGTCATACCACAAGTTAAAAGTTTTGTGGAGGAATCATGCTATAGAGGAAATGACCTGGGAATTGGAAACGGAAATGAAAGCGAGGTATCCTCATCTTTTCGAAACACCAGGTACGTGCGTCAATTTCGAGGACGAAATTTCATAAGGAGGGGAGGTTGTAAGACCCCAAAATTTTTTTAAATAAAAAGGAATTTCTTTTATTTATTATTTTGAAATAGTAAGGGTTGATTTGATTAATGTGGATAGTTAAGGGTTAAATACGCAAATATTTCAAAATAAGCAAGTGGTTATAAAATATTCATTTTTGCTCTGAATATTCGTTTGGTCGTGGAATATTCAATCTTCGTGGGAATATTCGCATTTACGACCATGACAAAATGCATGTGTGGGCCCCATAACTTGAAAGCGATTGGATGAGGAAAACGATAAATATAAGTTGTTTAAAAATAACGCAGAATTGTTACCAGATTATCTTGTTGAATACCCTATGGTTAAAATACGATGTCTGGCGTGGTCGCACAAAGAAGACACACCAGATTGCACAGTATTGTTGAATTATTGATCCTTACATAAGAAGGCACTACTCAATAATTTTCACAATGAGTTACTTGCTCAATATTTTATTTTATTGATTCAATAATTGTTGCGTTGATATTTTATATTATTATTGTTTCAATAATTGTCATCGCATAAAGATTTCCCATTATCGATCAATAATTCATATTATTTGAATAATATTATTAGATAACATTATTGGCAATGTCTAGAAAGTTCGTCTCATGGAGAGGTTTGGTCACCTAATTGCGCCAAAGATGAGAGAGATCCTTATTGAAAGCCCCTTTTCTGGGAACAACTGGTTGTCATATAAAATGTGATTCTGTAATATTATTTGTGAATAATTAATTATTGATTCATATGATAAGGAAATATTTATTTTATATGAATATAAATGATGGATTTATTTATGTGGTTATTAATGAAGGAATTAATGTTTGAGATGTTTTATTTTGCCTGATTGGAGGTATTAAAAGATCAAATCGGTGTTATTACGACTTTTATTGTGTGAGTTATAATATTTAATCCGACCGTTGGATCGTTGTAATTTTTGGATATGTTATACATATATAAGTTGAGTATATGTCTACAAATTTTGAACCGTTAAAAAATGAACGAATGATTTGTTATAAATTTTAAGAGCTGTCTCGATTCGTAAAGTAGGGTTATAATTGATTTTGGTGGAAAATTCTAGAATTGAGTGGGCCCCACTTGTGGTTGGTGAAAAAATGTGCTGAATTTTATTTCAAATGTGGTGGGTGGCAATAGTAGCGTAAAAAGCCATCGTGTAGCGTGTCAAGTCTGCTTTGGCGGGCTAACATTTTCCTATAAATAGAGGGCTAAGTTAGAATTGAAAATCACACCGTAAACAAAGTTTTCTCTTTCTCTCTATATTATTATTGAGCGTATTTTGTGAGTATTTAAATACTTTGAGAGTTGTTTGCTCGTAACAAGTTTCATTCAAAGATCACTTCCGACCTTTCCTTCCGAAGTCTTGATTCTTTGAGGTAAGGGATGTTATTTTCTTCTCAAATGATATTATTTCTTCAATATCATTATCTTTGAAATATTGGTTGGAACTTTTTATCAAATTTGGAACTTTTTCATGTTCTGGGTTACTATTCATGAGTTACTATTCACGAGTTACTATTCATGAGTTACTATTCACGATTCTTACTATTCACAAGTACTATTCATGAAGCGTGAAAATGTTTTTGTGGAATTTCTATCTTTTGGTTGAGTTTGAGTTACTATTCACGATACTAAGACTATTCACGATACTGGCACTATTCAATCGAAAAATAAAATTTCTTCTTTTCGTCAAAATATCTATTCGGATACTAGCTTTGATTGTATCCATGTTTTGATCATTCTTGAATTTTACACCACTATGATTATTTTTGAGGTATTGTTGACATGGATAAAACAAAGTACTAATCCTTAATCCTTAATCCTTGTCATTTTGTTTCACCGGATTCGCTCTTTAAAAATATTTTCATCATCCTCGCCTTAAATGATGATATTATTGAATATCTTTGGCCTCAGAGTGCAAAGATGAATGATTTCTCAAGAATATCTTTGGCCAGAGTAGTGCAAAGATGAACAGTGTTTAAATGAATATGACCGATCGATGAATATCTTTTGGCCTTTAGTGCAAAGATGAACAGTGTTGAGATGAACATGACCGATTGATGAATATCTTTGGCTCAGTAGTGCAAAGATGAATATTTGATTTGAGATGAATATCGATTGATGTTACAGGGATAAAATATTGATGATGGATCGTTAAATTCATAGATTATAGTAGATTTCATTCTCTACGTAACTCTTCTATGAATTATTATTTCACCATGCGAATATTGATCTCAAACTTGTTGTCTATTGTATTCTATCGATTTTTCCCTCATTGAGACTAACGATAATTTGTTGTATATTATCTTAATCATAGTATTCTTTATCGGGCTAGTTGAGCTCACCCTTTTCCTTGTTGTTCCATTTTTCTTCTCGTGAGGCGAGAATGTAGCGAGTACTTAGTCGGGGTATGGAATGAAGGTTTTAGAAAGGATTGTTTAGTAGTCCTCACCATTTTTGTAAAATAATGTATCAATAAATGTGATGGGGATTTATTTGAGTATAGATATTGTCTAGAAGATAATATTTGTATTTAAACTCACGCTTTCTTCAATTGTAATAATAAAGTTGTAGTTGTTTCGTACCATGTATTTGGCGACTCGTAATGGGTGTGGTGTATACCTATTTTGGGGCGCGCACAATATACAACCGCTCTAACTAATAACAAATAGTTCATCTCTCGCACTATGTGCCAAAGATATACAACTCAGAAAACTAATAACCAACAAATTCCATCTTTGCACTACAGTCAAGATATACAACTCAGAAAACCAATAATCAATAAATCCATCTTTGCACTACAGGCCAAAGATATACAACTGTAAAACCAATAATGCTGAGACTCAGCTTAATAAATAAACCACATCATCGAATCATCCCTGCACTACGGCCAAGGATATTCATTAAATCACATCCATGAATTAATATTTCATTGCTGAGACTCAGCTCAATAATTAATCCACATCATCGAATCATCCCTGCACTACAGGCCAAGGATATTCGTTAATATCACGACCACAAATTATCTATGCACTATGGTTCAAAGATAATCGTGTTTTCATCAACTATCCCCGATCATGCCATAAAATAATTCATCTTTGCACTCTTGGTCAAGAGAATCCATAGCCATAATCATACCAAAACTGTCCATCAATGCACTACTACCCAACGAGGACTTTTTCCACATTATTTGTAACATTACTACCATGATTATACCGAATAATCCTCGGTCATAATCATACCAAGTCCATCTATGCACTATAGGCCACAAATGACTTTTAACATAATATAAACATGAGAATGATGACAATGATATAAGCATTAATCAACGAAAACAAGGATAAATATTAAAGACTTTAAATTTATCCAAATATTATCAATCACTTAATAAACTCATAATCTAATATTATAACAATATTTTAATCACGTCTTAAACTTATAAACAATTTATTTCAATTGTTTACATTTTACCAAACAATGCATTTAATCATTCAAAATGCTATACTCATAAGATTTAATCACCAATGATTAAATCCATCATCAAAAATATGCATATACCATATATAGGATTTCCAAGCCATAAAATCCTATTTTCCAACTTTGTTACTTCACATAACATATTTAACTCATATGTTCAGAATTAAATCATTTTTATTAAAATACCAAATCAGTCCCAAAATATTTCTTTTCTCGGGATTTAGCGTAATATAGTCCCATAATAAACATATATTTTTCTCTCAATTTTTAAAATTCATTTACTATTTTTCAAAAATCAATTTCTAATTAATTCCTTAAGAAATTAGCTACCTCAAGTTTAACTCCGTAAATTCCCAAATCTTGGCAGGATCTTACACATGTTAACATGAGCTTCCAGTTTAAATTTCATGGTCATCTGAGTTATAGAACTCCCAAGTTATAGCATTTTTTTGTTTAAAAACCTAAATATTGAAATGGTCATAACTTGCTCATTTTTAGTCTGGAATGAGCTCTTTTTGGACAGAGGTACCTTATACTATATAATTTCATGTCCCAAAAAGCCAGAATTTTTCTCACAAATTAAGTGGCCAAAACAAATTTCTCTAAAAATCAACAAAGAGCATTTTAGTAATTTCCACCAACTTTTCACTAAAATCACCCACACAAAAATCTACAAACACCTTTTCCAAAGATTCCATTTGAGATGCTACAAAACACATAGATCTAACTCTATAACTTGACCACACTTAAAATTCAAAATATAATAGGAGATATGGTCAATTGAATTTCATGTTCCATTTTTACCAAAATCTGATTTTCAACCCTTTGTGATTTCTAAGAAACTTTCATGTTTTCACATAATAACCAACATAACTCATCATAACACTTACTAATACTTCATATACCCATGATTTTTATCACCAATGCTTTTATTATGACTCTCATCATAATCAACGTAACTGCATCATTTCCACAATTTAATAAGGAATGAATATAAAGGATCACTCACCATTCATGTGGTAATCCACATGTATGTGTTATTCCAACGAGTAATAATAAAGAATGGAATAATAGAAGGATTCACCATGCATATGATAGAGACCGACATACATGTTATTCTCAATGTAATAATAAATAATGGAACCAGTGTCCATGTAAATGCACGTATGTGATATTCCGATAGAATAATAAATAATGGAACCAGTCCCGTGTAAACGCAAAGATGTGGATATTCCAATAGAATAATAAAGAATGGAATTACAATGAATTTTACCATGTATGCAGATTGTGATAAATAGGTTATTCCAATGTAATAATAAAGAACGGAACCCGTCAAGCGAAATTAAGCACCAACAGGATATTCCAATGTAATAATAAAGAATGGAATAATAGAAGAATTTCACCATGTATGCAGATTAAGATAAACAAAGTTATTCCAACATAATAATGAAGAATGGAATAACAACTCTTTACGAGTATTGAAAGAAAGTAATTCTCTTCATGAATATGAAAGAATAATACCCTTTACAGGTACAACAAATAATATCCCTTACCTTTGAAAGAAGAGTATTCCGACTGGTAGGGCGAGGATACACTCGAAGAAAATTTGTACTACGCTCAAAGCTTTCTTAAACTCTAAGGAAATACGCTCAAGATTATAGAAGAAGAACCTCTCTATAGTTTCTCTCTCTGAGTTTCAAAGTGAATTCAGTAAGAAATAATGAAGGAATGAGCTTCTATTTATAGAAGAATGGACTGCATAGAAACTAATTCGTGAACGGTCCAGATTGATTTAATTTTAATAGGACGGTCCAGATTTAAAGCAAAATCTTTTAAATAAAATATAATATATTATATTTATAATATAATAAAACGAATAACTTTATAAAAGTATTCTATTTTATATAAAAATTTTTACTATGCAAAACACTATCAGCACTATGCAACACTATGCATAGTAAAATATAATATATTCTATTAATAGAATAACTTTATAAAAAGTATTCTGCTTTTATATAAAAAGATTTTACTATGCAAAACACTATACATAATAGAATATAATATATTCTATTTATAGAATAACTTTATAAAAGTATTCTATTTTATATAAAAAGCTTTTCTCTGCTTTTATTACATTAATAATACTAATAAAACAAAACCGAGTGACTTATCATGTGAGCATTAATAATCAATACTGTGTGCTACTATGCAACTAACGCGTATTATCAGACGCTTTCTTATCGAGTAGTTCAACAGCTTTTTAATTCAGAAAACTTCCGCCGTTATTTTTATAAAAATATTTTTGTCGCTTTCTCAATCCGACAATAATTACGCTAGGGGCTCCACCAATGATTGTACTGTCGTATTTGATATTCCCCGATAAAAAATATTTTATATTAACTTGCTTACTTTGCAAAAAACTTCACATATTACCCTTAACTTTAAACTTTTATCAATTTAACTATTTATCAAAATAAAAAAAAAAATTGAATACTTTTATTTCATAAAATTTGGGGTCTCACAAACTCCCCCACCTTATGAAATTTTGGCCTCGAAATTTACGTGATTTACACTGTATTCAAGAGATGAGAATACCTTGCTTTCTTTTCTGATTGTACCTTCCCGATTATATCCTCTATATCATGATTTTTCCATTTCTCATCTCTTGTATTTCAGATATCATTCTAGATTATATCTTCAAAACAAAAGTTAATTGACATATCACAAATTGTTAACTTATCAAGTAAAAATTTTGGCTTAGGTAAGTCACACATTAGCGAAGTATATTACTCGTCTCTCCCCTCCTAGTTCTAGACTCATATATCCACCAGCGACTATAGCCCTAAGCTCTGATACCAATTGTGACACCCCCAAAATAGGTCCACACGACCCATTTTGAGTCGCCAGATATCACACTATAAAAATCAAATACAAACTTCATTTATACAACTGTTGAACTGTCGTGCAGAGTACGACAACAGATAATCTGTGAGTTTTAATACAATATTATCTCGTAGACAGTATCCAACTCAAATTTTTACAATGCCATATAAAATACAGCAACGAATATTTTAAGACCCCAAAGGAGAACGAGAAGATTACTATCATATTCATTCTAATGAGGTGCACTTTTGATGCTTTCAAAGTCCAAGTTCTCATCACCCTATTGTTGTTTGCTAAAATCAATGATTAAGTGACGATAAAATACGACACACATCTTAGGTCCTCAATACAATTATCTCGTCAGATGTCATGCCGCTTTTATAAGGTATCGAGAAACTTCGACGCCTCTTGACCATCACACTATTATTTTCCTCAAGTATCCTCTCGCTTCGACCTAGCTACACTCTTATTACCCGAAAGGAATTGTGAAGCAAAAGGGGAGCACAACTAGCCTAGTAAAGAATATCATGACAAAAGATAATTTAAATATCAATAGCTTTTGTCAATAATAAATCAGAGATTTAGAACATATGGTAGATGATAAAACTTTTCAACCATAGTTGCAGCGGAACGAGCAATCCATTAAAAGAGTCAAATAGACCATCAGGTCTATTATCTTCTCCATGTTAAAAGTCCACCAATAATGTTTTATCCCTATAACATCAATCAATAATTCTTGTCCACAATTATATGAATAACTCATAATCATAATTGTGATTCTGAATTTCCTTTTCGCACCCAAGACGAAGATAATTTTCATAACCTATCTCTACCTGAAACATAAAAAATCATGGTTATACCAAATCACAATTCCTGCTCATAATCATACTCATAAATTCATCTTTGCACTACTGATCAAGATATACAATCAGATAACTAATAACAAATAGCATCATCTTTGCACTATAGGCCAAAGATATACAATCAGAAACTAATAACCAACAAAATCCATCTTTGCACTACAAGCCAAAGATATACAAATAAAACTAATAATTGATAAATTCCATCTTTGCACTGTGCCAAAATATACAAATCAGAAAACCAATAATGTTGAGACTCGGCTTAATAAATAAACCACATCATCGAATCATCCCTACACTAATGCGGCCTTTACACAAAATAGGTATACATCACCCATCTTGGGTCGCCAGATACATGGTGCAGAATACAAATACAATCTTTAATATACAACAAGAAAGCTGTGAGTTTTAATACAAATATTGTCTTCTAGACAATATCCACTCTCAGAATAAGTCCTCATTACATTTATTGTCACACTATTTAATGTAATAGTGAGGACTACTAATACTATCATCTGGACCATCACTCCGTTCCCCGACTAGTCCCTGCTACGTTCTCATTTCCTGAAGAGAACAGTGAAAGAAAGGGTGAGCTCAACTAGCCCAGTAAGAAATATTATGACTAAGATAATGCAGGATAAATTATCATTAGCCTTCAACAATGTTAAACTGATAAAATACAATAGACAACAAGTTTAATTACATCGGAATAAGCAATCCATTAAAAGAGTCAAGTAGAGAATAAAATCTACTATCTTTTATGATTTAAAAGTTTTTCATCACTTTTATCGCTGAGACTCAGCTTAATAAATAATCCACATCATCCCTGCACTACGACCAAGGATATTCATTAGGGTCACGACCACAAATTATCCATGCACTACGAGCCAAGGATATTCGTGTATTCATCAATGGTCATGATCATGCCAACAACTGATCCCATCAATGCACTACGGGCCAATGAGGACTTTTACCACATCATTTGTAACATTACTACCATGATTGTACCGAATAATCCTCAATCATAATCATACCAAGTCCATCTATGCACTACAGTGCCACGTATGACTTTAAAAAATATAAACATAAGGATGATGACAATGATATAAGAATTCAATAAAACAAGTTCAAGAATTAGTTTATCCAGAACTAATAACGTCCAAATTGTCAACATGATACTTCTTTGTAGAGTAAAATTCAAGAATGTTCAAAAGAATATTTCCATGAAAAGATACTAGATGAAGTGCAAATATCAATGATATTCCACTAATTTCATGGAGTATAGATGTCAAAAATTTAACCAACTAAGTATAATAAGGAATGGAATAACAAAAGAAATCACCAGGCATGTGATAGATAGCAAGATGCATAAAGTTATTCCAATGAATAATAAATATGGAATTGTGTCCCAGAACGCATGATACGGATATTCCGCGGTAATAAATACGGAACCAGTCCCACAGAAACGCATGCATGTGATATTCCAACAAAATAATAAAGAATGGAATAACATAAGGATTTCACCAAGTATAGGGGAGTCCGTATACAAAGTTATTCCAATGTAATAATAAAGACAGAATCAGTCCTGGCAGAAACGCATGCATATGATATTCCAATAAAATAATAAAGAATGGAATAACATAAGGATTTCACCAAGTATAGGGGAGTCCGCAGACACAAAGTTATTCCAATAGAATAATAAAGATTTTAAATGTCCCAAGGTGAAAACGCATTGCATGTGATATTCCAAATGTAATAATAAAGAATGGAATAACATAAGGATTTCTCCAAGTATAGGGGAGTCCACAGATACAAAGTTATTCCAATGTAATAATAAAGAATGGAATAATGTAAGTTCTCTTCATGAATAAGAAAGAATAACACCCCTTTACCGTAAAAAGATAATCGGATATCAAGTAGTGAAGTAGTAGAATACTCTTCTTCTTTCTCTCTATAATTTCTCTCTGTAGTTTTAGTGAATTCGTAAGAAATAATGAAGGAATGAGCTTCTATTTATAGAAGAATGGATTGAATAGTAACTAATTCCTGAATGGTCCAGATTGATTTACTTTTAAACGGACGGTTCAGATTGATTCTAGACATTGTAAATATTACAATTTAATAATATGAATAACTTTGTCGTCTCAATTATTGATTTAATAATATAACATATAATGCAGATGATATTGTGACAATAATCGAATCAATAATATGGGAGATATGATGCAGCAATTACTGTAGCAGTAATTGAGTAAAAATGAGTGACTTCTCACGTAAGCATCAATAATCAATACCGTGTGCTACTATGCAACCACAGCCATTCATCGTTACTTTTACTACCGGGTAGTTCAATGGTTTTAATAATAATACCTCCTCGTAGTTATTTATAAAATATTTTTTGTCGCTTTTCTCAATCGGACAATAATTCCATTGTGGGGTCCACCAATGATTGTGTCGTTGTATTTAATATTCCTAACAAAAGAATATTCCCACCAATCGAATATTTTATAACAACTTGCATACTTCTTCGCAAAATTTATAAATATTACCCACAACTATAACATTATATCAAATTCATTCCATAATATTCAAAATGATATTTATAGAAAATCATCTTTATTAAAAAAATTGGGGTCTTACAACCTCCCATTCTTATGAAATTTTGCCCTCGAAATTAGAAGTACGTTACTGGTATGTCAAGAGGTAAGGATACCTTGATTTCATTTCAGATTCTAATTCCCAGGTCATTTCCTCAACATCGTGGTTCCTCCGCAAAACTTTAAATTAAGGTATAACCTTGGAGCGTAGAATATGCTCCTTTTTATCCAAAATTTTAACAGGAACCTCCTCATATGTTAAATCTTCCGCTATTTCGTTCGGTTCTAACTCAATAATGTGGTTCGGGTCTTTTACATATTTACGTAACATAGATATGTGAAAAACATTATGAACACGAGACATACTTGGCGGTAAAACGAGTCTATAGGCCACAGTTTCTACTCGTTCGAGGATTAAAAATGGGCCAATGAATCGAGGATTGAGCTTTCCTCACTTTTCGAATCTCGTAACTCCTTTCCATGGAGCAACACGTAACAACACATGATCTCCAATATCGAATTCCACGTCCTTTCGATGAAGATCAACATAACTCTTTTGTCGATCTTGTGAGGTTTTTATACGTTGTCGGATCGTTTGAATCATTTCCGTAGTCATATGTACCAACTCTGGCCCCAACAACGTTGCTTCACCTACCTCATCCCAGCATACTGGAGAACGACACTTTCTTCCATACAACGCTTCGAATGGAGCCATGCCAATACTTTCTTGATAATCATTGTCAGATGAAAACTCCACCAACGGTAAGAACTTGTCCCAACTTCCCTTGAAGTTAAGGACACAGAGTCTTAATAAATCTTCAAGAGTTTGAATAGTCCTCTCTGATTGTCTGTCCGTTTGAGAATGATATGCCGAACTAAATAGTAAATCCGTGCCCATAGCTTTTTGCAAACTAACCCAAAATCTTGAAGTAAATCTGGGTCTCGATCAGAAACTATGGATACTGGCATACCATGCAATCTTATAATCTCGTTTATATACATACTAGAAAGACGTTCAAGTGTATAAGTTTCTCGTATCGGTAAGAAATGAGCAGACTTGGTCAATCTATCAACAATGACCCAAATCGCATCTATGCCTTGAGAAACCTTGGGAAGACCAGTAACGAAATCCATGGTAATGTGCTCCCACTTCCATTCTGGAATTTCAAGTGGTTGCAATGGACCTTTTGGCACTTGATGCTCCGCCTTGACTTGTTGACAAATTAGACACCTTGAGATAAACAACGCTATCTCTCTCTTCATATTGCTCCACCAAAATGTATGACGAAGATCACGATACATTTTGGTACTCCCAGGATGGATTGCAAACGGTGTGTTGTGTGCCTCCATCACGATTCTATACTTTAAATCAGGGTTGTTAGGAACACAAAGTCTGGAGTTGACTCGAAGTGTTCCTTCTTCATCGATTCTTGCTTCCGGCATTGCACCTTCTTGCACTTTCTTCCTCATACGCATCAGCTCCAAGTCTGTAGCTTGAGCAGCTTTAACTTTATCAATTAAAGTCGGTTCTACTCATATATTCGCTATCATCACATGGGTCCCTGGAGTCTTTAACTCTATCTCCATCCTTTGCAAGTCACACAAAATAGGCCTTTGCGTTGTTAATATCGCACTCGTACCCGCATATGATCTTCTACTCAATGCGTTAGCTACCACGTTCGCTTTTCCAGGATGGTATTGGATAGTATGATCATAATCTTTCAACAATTCAAGCCAACGTCGTTGTCGCATATTGAGTTCCTTTTGAGTAAAGAAATATTTGTGGCTTTTATGATCCGTAAAGATCTCTACTTTCTCCCCATACAAGTAATGCCTCCAAATCTTTAGTGCAAAAACGACTGCTGCCAACTCTAAATCATGAGTAGGATAATTCCTCTCATATTCTTTGAGTTGTCGAGAGGCATAGGCTATGACTTTCCCATGTTGCATGAGAACACATCCTAAACCTTTGCCCGAAGCATCACTGTAGATGACAAACCCCTCCGAGCCAGATGGTATTGTCAGAACAGGTGCTGAAATGAGTCTCCTCTTGAGTTCTTGAAAACTCTTCTCACATTCCTCGTTCCAACCAAATTTTGTATCTTTTCGAGTCAGCTGAGTTAGTGGAGTAGCGATTCGAGAAAACCCTTCTACGAATCTCCGATAATAACCAGCTAAGCCGAGAAAGCTACGTATTTTTGGTCATCGATTTAGGTTGCTCCAGCTTTGAATAGCTTCAATCTTTCTTTGGGTCAATGGATATTCCATGACTTGATACTACGTGCCCAATGGAATGCTATTTCCTCCGTAACTTCGCATTTCTTCAACTTGGCATAAAGCTTATATTCACGAAGCTTTTGGAGTATCGACCTCAAGTGTTGCTCTTCATGATCTTCACGACTTTTGGAATAAATAAGGATGTCATCAATGAAGACGACCACAAAGTGATCTAAATATTCCTTGAATACTCGGTTCATCATATCCATGAAGGTGGCGAGAGCATTAGTCAATCCAAAAGACATGACTAGGAATTCATAATGCCTGCATCCAAGTTCTAAAAGTCATTTTTGGAATGTCATCCGGTTCTAATCTTCAATTGGTGATATCCTAACGAAGATCAATCTTTGAAAAGAATTTGGCGCCTTGCAACCGGGTCAAAAACAGGTCATCAATACGTGGCAATGGGTACCTATTTTTGATGGTGACATGGTTCAACTCCCGATAATCAATACAAAGTCGCATACTCCCATCTTTCTTTTTCACGAATAGAACAGGAGCACCACAAGGAGAAATACTAGAACGAATAAAGCCAATGTCTAACAATTCCTGCAGTTGGGTCTTTAACTCCTGAAGTTCAATAGGAGTCATTCGATATGGGGCTTTGGAAATAGGTTTTGTACCGGGTTAAAGGTCGATACAAAATTCAATTTCACGCTCTGGGAGTAGGCCAGGAAGTTCTTCAGGGAATACGTCAGGAAATTCATTAACAATAGAAATATCATTCAAAACTGACGTATTTTTGTTTAGATCCGTGACATGAGCTAAGAAAGCTTGACATCTGTTTTTCAATAAACGAATAGCTTTATGGCTTTAGATGACAGTGATTGATTTTAATGGTTTGGTTGCTTGAATTCGCTTAATAAGTTGATTAGGAATATGAAAGCTAACAACCTTACGAAAAAATCAATTTTTGCATGATGAGTAGTTAACCAATCAATCCCTAAAATTACGTCAAATGCAAGTATTTTCAATGAAATAAGATCGACAAGTAATGTGAGGATACCGATTTGAACCAAACAAGACTTATAAACAGTGGATGTAATGAAGGTTTCTCCCAATGGAGTTTCAACAGCTAAGTCAAAGTCCAATTTCTCCGGAGTCAATTTTAAACATTGAGCGCAAGTAGGAGAAATAAAAGAATGGGTAGAACCGATATCAAATAAGGTATATACTTCGCTAGAGTTTATGATAAGCTTACCCGTGATGACCTCATTCGGGTTCCTTGCTTTCTAGGAAGTCACGACAAACTCTCTCCCAGACACTTCTCGGTTTTGACTTTTCCGGGACGACCTTTGGTGCCTCCTTCCCAAATTGGACTTGTCTTTGGTGAACGACAAAATCGGGCTAGGTATCCTTCTCTTCCACAATTGTAACATGCTTTGGATGGCATCGCCAGTTTTAGACCGATATGTCCCTCCCTCCGTATTTGAAGCATATAATAGGTGGTTGTTCTCCTTCCTTAACAACGGGTGCTGGTGCTGACGTCTTTCCATCATTGTTGAATCTCATCTTCTTGAAATGTCCATTCTTATTATTTTGGCCTTGATTACCACCAAAGTGGTTACCATTTCTGGCATGTTGATTCCCTCCACGCTTATTGTCACCGCTTCGATGACCGCTATCACCGGTATTATCATTTTGTCGGCTGCTCTCTTTTGGTTGGGTTGACTCATTATCACGTTCCAATAACCGAGCCCTATTAACAACATCTGAATACAAATACAGTTTATGAGAGATAAGGTATTGACGTATCTCAGGTTTCAAACCTCTTAGAAACATTCGCGTCATTCTCTCCTCGTTATCAACCAAATGGGACGCAAACTGGGACAACTCGGCAAACTTGGCTTCGTACTGTGACACGGTCATTTTGTTTTGCTCCAGCTTGATGAACTCTACCTCTTTCATGTGACGAATACTTTCGGGAAAGTACTTGTCATTGAACAGTTCTTGAAACTTCTCCCAAGACATCTTCAGTGCGGCAGGTTGAGTACGCTTTACAGATTCCCACCAGTAATCTACCTATGCCCGCAACATAAAGGTGGCAAAGGAAACCTTTTGCTCCTCGGAGCAACCCAAGACATCAAATATCTTGTTGATCTATTTTATCCACGTCTCCGCCTTAAGTGGTTTTGGCTCACCAAAAAACTCCGGTGGTCCCTGCTCCTTGAACTGTTTGGCGGTGACCGTACGAGAGTTGCCAGTGTTTCCACCTGCATTTTTGACAAAAGCTGCTCTCGCCTGATGTTGCATAAATTACATGAAGTCTCAAAACATTCCATCGTTCATCATTTGGTCAGTGTTGATGTTTGCATGAGGATTGTCGCCTTCCTGATGCACATTGTCCTGGTTATTGATCTGTGGAGACTCAACGGTCTCTGTGCTCCATTGATGTTCTCAACATTCTCGGATTCCATTTTCAAATACTGCCACAAAACAAGGGTTAATTAACATATCACATATTAACCAAATACTCTGACCGACCAATTAAATAACAAATAAACTTGTAGGTCATACTAGTGAAGGAATTCTCCGTCTCTCCCCTCCTAGTTCTTATCTCACATCTTAGCCAGGGATCATATCCCTAAGCTCTGATACCAACTGTGATGCCCCCAAAATAGGTAAACATCACCCATCTTGGGTCGCCAGATACATGGTGTAGAATACAAATATAATCTTTAATATACAACAAGAAAGCTGTGAGTTTTAATACAAATATTGTCTTCTAGACAATATCCACTCTCAGAATAAGTCCTCATTACATTTATTGTCACACTATTTAATGTAATAGTGAGGACTACTAATACTATCATCCGGACCATCACTCGCTCCCCGACTAATCCCTCGCTACGTTCTCATTTCACTCAAGAGAATAAAGAAAAGAAAGGGTGAGCTCAACTAGCCCAGTAAGAAATATTATGACTAAGATAATGCAGGATAAATTATCATTAGCCTTCAACAATGTTAAACTGATAAAATACAATAGACAACAAGTTTAACTGCAGCGAATAAGCAATCCATTAAAAGAGTCAAGTAGAGAATAAAATCTACTATCTTTTATGATTAAAAAGTTTTTCATCACTTTTATCGCTGAGACTCAGCTTAATAAATAATCCACATCATCCCCAAGACTACTGACCAAGGATATTCATTAGGGTCACGACCACAAATTATCCATGCACTACGGGCCAAGGATATTCGTGTATTCATCAATGGTCATGATCATGCCAACAATTATCCATCAATGCACTACGGGCCAATGAGGACTTTTACCACATCATTTGTAACATTACGGTCATGATTATACCGAATAATCCCTGGTCATAATCATACCAAGTCCATCTATGCACTACACTGCCACATGATGACTTTAAAAAAAAATAAACATGAGGATGATGACAATGATATAAGAATTCAAAAAACAAGTTCAAGAATTAGTTTATCCAGAACTAATAACGTCCAAATTGTCAACATGATACTTCTTTGTAGAGTAAAATTCAAGAATGTTCAAAAGAATAATTCCATGAAAAGATCTTCGGATGAAGCGCAAATATCAATGATATTCCACTAATTTCATGGAGTATAGAAGTCAAAACTTTAACCAACCGAGTATAATAAGGAATGGAATAACAAAAGAAATCAACAGTATGTGATAGATAAAGACAGCAAGGTGTTATTCCAATAGAATAATAAATATGGAACCAGTGTCCAGGCGTAAATATTTCAAATATAATAAATGCGGATATTCAAAATGCTGAATAATAATAATACTAACCAGTCCTGTAAAACGCATGCATGTGATATTCCAATGAATAATAAAGAATGGAATAACATAAGGATTTCACCAAGTATAGGGAGTCCATGATATACAAAGTTATTCCAATGTAATAATAAAGACAGTAACCAGTCCGACGTAAAACGCATGCATGACGGGATATTCCAATGTAATAATAAAGAATTGAATAACATAAGGATTTTACCAAGTATAGGGGAGTCCGCGTATACAGGTTATTCCAACAGAATAATAAAGAATGGAATAACAGAAGTTTTCTTCATGAATAAGAAAGAATAACACCCCTTACCGTAAAAGACACTGGATATCGAAGTAGTGAAGTAGTAGAATACTCTTCTTCTTTCTCTCTATAATTTCTCTCTCTAGAGTTTCAGTGAATTCGTGAGAAATAATGAAGGAATGAGCTTCTATTTATAGAAGAATGGATTGAATAGTAACTAATTTCTGAACGGTCCAGATTGATTTACTTTTAAACGGACGGTTCAGATTGATTTACTATTAAAACTTAAAGCAACGGTCCATACTGAATTACTATTAAAACTTTAAACCAATGATCCATATTGATTCACTATTATAACTTTCCACCAGCGGTCCATATTGATTCACTAATATAACTTCAACCAACTATTCAAAAAATTAGCACATCTCCTCATGGAATAATATTGTACCCAAATACCCGAATGCACAATACTAGAGTGAATAGTAGAGTGAATAGTAACTCGTGAATAATAACTCATGAATAGTAACTTGTGAATAGTAACTCATGAATAGTAACTCGTGAATAGTACTCAAACCACGAAAAGTTCCCTAATACCCGATTGAATAATATAACCTCCGACATCAATTATCATCGAAATAGATGTCGATTTCTACTAACACAAATAATCCCAACACAATAAAACTATCAAATTCATCTTTAATCAACACGAACTTATTCATCATTAATATTATAACTCACAATATTTAGCAACTGTGTTGTTCCTGAGAAAGAGGAGGCTTTCCAATAAGGATTTCTCCTTATCGGCGCCCAATTTGGTGACCAAACCTCTCCTTGATGTAACTTCTAGACAATGTAAATATTACAATTTAATAATATAAATAACTTTTTCGTCTCAATTATTGATTTAATAATATAACATATAATGCGGATGATAATTTGTGACAATAATCGAATCAATAATATGAGAGATATGATGCAAAGAATTACTATAGCAATAATTGAGTATAACCGAAAGTGACTTCTCACGTAAGCATCAATAATCAATACCGTGTGCTACTATGTAACCACGCGTATTACTGTACTTTTACTACCGAGTAGTTCAACAGTTTTAACAATAACACCTCCGTCGTTATTTATAAAATATTTTTGTCGTTTTCTCAATTCGACAATAATTCCATTGTGGGGTCTACAAATGATTGTGCCGTTGTATGAATATTCCCAACAAAAAGAATATTCCCCGACCAATCAAATATTTTATAACAACTTGCATACTTAGCAAAATTTATAAATATTACCCACAACTATAACATTATATCAAATTCATTCCATAATATTCAAAAATGATATTTATAGAAAAATTATCTTTATTAAAAAAAATTTGGGGTCTTACAACTACTGGCCAAGGATATTCATTAAATCACATCCATGAATTAATATTTCATTCTTGAGACTCAAATTAATAATTAATCCACATCATCGAATCATCCTATCACTACGGTGCCAAGGATATTCGTTAATATCACGACCACAAATTATCTACTACTACGGCCAAAGATAATCGTGTTTTCATCAACTACCATGATCATGCCATAAAACAATTCATCTTTGCACTCTCGTCAAGAGAATACATAGTCATAATCATACCAAAACTATCCATCAATGACCTACGGGCCAACGAGGACTTTTTCCACATCATTTGTAACATTACGATTACCATGATTATAATCGAATAATCCCTAGTCTTAATCATACCAAGTCCATCTATGCACTATAGGCCATGTATTGACTTTCAACATAATATAAACATGAGAATGATGACAATGATATAAGCATTAATCAACGAAAACAAGGATAAATATTAAAGACTTTAAATTTATCCAAATATTATCAATCACTTAATAAACTCATAATCTAATATTATAACAATATTTTAATCATTTCTTAAACTTATATACAATTTATTTCAATTGTTTACATTTTACCAAACAATGCATTTAATCATTCAAAAATGCTATACTCATAAGATTTCATCACCAATGATTAAATCCTCATCAAAATATGCATATACCTTATATAGATTTCCAAGCCATAAAATTCTATTTTCCAACTTTGTTACTTCACATAACATATTTAACTCATATGTTCAGTAATTAAATCATTTTTAAGAAAAATACAAATCAGTCCCAAAAATATTTCTTTTCTCGGGATTTAGCGTAATATAGTCCCATAATGAACATATATTTTCTCTAATTTTTAAAATTCATTTACTATTTTTCAAAATTAATTTCTAATTAATTCTTTAAGAAATTAGCTATCTCATGTTTAACTCCAGAAATTCCCAAATCTTGGCAGGATCTTACACATGTTAACATGAGCTTCCAATTTAAATTTCATGGTCATCGGAGTTATAGAACTCTGGTTATAGCATTTTTCGTCGGAAAAACCTAAATATTAAAATGGTCATAACTTGCTCATTTTAAGTTGGAATGAGCTCATTTTTGACACAGGAGGTACCTCATACTATATACTTTTATGTCCCAAAAGGCCGAATTTTTCTCACAAAATATGTGTAAATAAACAATTTCTTCTAAAAATCTGACAAGAGCATTTTGGTAATTTCCAACTTTTGACTCCTTTGTTAAAATCACCACACACAAAAATCTACAACACCTTTTCAAAGGATTCCACTTGGAGATGCTACAAAACTCATAAATCTAACTCTAGAACTTGACCACACTCAAAAATTCAAAATATAATAGGAGATATGGTCAATTGAATTTTATGTTCCATTTTTACCAAAATCGATTTTCAACCCTTTGTGATTTCTAAGAAACTTTCATGTTTTCACATAATAACCAAAGATAACTCATCATAACACTTACTAATACTTCATATACCCATGATTTTCATCAGTCAATGCTTTTATTATGACTCTCATCATAATCAACGTAACTGGATCATTTCCACAATTTAATAAGGAATGAATATAAAGGATCATTCACCACGCATGTGGTAATCCACATGCATAAAAGTTATTCTAATGTAATAATAACGAATGGAATAATGTAAGGATTCACCATGCATGCGATAGAGACCACACATACATGTTATTCCCAACATAATAATAAATAATGGAACTAGGTCCCACAGAACGCATTTAGACATGTGATATTCCACAAAATAATAAATGCGAATAATAAATAATGGAACCAAACCTAGATAAACGCAAAGACGGGATATTCCGACAAAATAATAAAGAATGAAATAACAATAGAATTTCACTATGTATGCGGTACTTACATAAACAAAAGTTATTCTAATGTAATAATAAAGAATGAACTAGGTCGGTAAAATTGCATCAAGCAGTGATATTCCAAATGTAATAATAAAGAATGGAATAATAGAAGAATTTCACCATGTATGCGTGATTGCAGATAAACAAAGTTATTCCAACATAATAATGAAGAATGGAATAACAACTCTTACGAGTATTGAAAGAAAGTAATTCTCTTCATGAATATGAAAGAATAATACCCCTTTACTGTATACAACAAATAATATCCCTTACCTTTGAAAGAAGAGTATTCCGACTGGTAGGGCGAGGATACACTCGAAGAAAATTTGTACTACGCTCAAAGCTTTCTTAAACTCTAAAGAAATACGCTCAAGATTATAGAAGAAGAACCCTCTCTATAGTTTCTCTCTCTGTAGTTTCAAAGAATTTGTAAGAAATAATGAAGGAATGAGCTTCTATTTATGTAAGAATGGATCGTGATAGAAACTAATTCGTGAACGCCCGTATTGATTTAATTTTAATCGGACGGTCCAGATTTAAAGTAAAATCTTTTAAATAAAATATAATATATTCTATTTATAATCTAATAAAATGAATAACTTTATAAAAGTATTCTGCTTTTATATAAAAAGATTTTACTATGCAAAACACTATCTTGTACACTATGCAACACTATGCATAATAAAATATAATATATTCTATTAATAGAATAACTTTATAAAAGTATTTTGTTTTATATAAAAGATTTTACTATGCAAAACACTATGCATAATAGAATATAATATATTCTATTTATAGAATAACTTTATAAAAGTATTTTGTTTTATATAAAAAGATTTTCTGTTTTATTACATTAATAATACTAATAAAACAAAACTGAGTGACTTATCATGTAAGCATTAATAATTAATATCGTGTGCTACTATGCAACCACATGCCAGACATCGCATTTTTTTACTAAAAAGTAGTTCAATTGTTTTAACGTAAAACTTTCGTAGTTATTTTTATAAAAATATTTATGTCGTTTTCTCAATCCAACAATAATTACGTTATGGGCTCCACCAATGATTGTACTGTCGTACGGATATTCTCCGACAAAAAAATATTTTATATCAACTTGCTTACTTTGCAAAAAACTTCACATATTACCCTTAACTTTAAACTTTTATCAATTTAACTATTTTCCAAAATAAAAAAAATTGAATACTTTTATTTCATAAAATTCGGGGTCTCACATTTAAGCTGGGCTTTGGCGCCACAAAAGGCTTATATATAAAATGACCGCTTTTTCCCTCAGATGCTGAAAACACCTAATAAACCCCAGATTGCATCGATTAAGCATAATAACACTATAATCATATAAAACTATATAAAATCTACAAATTCAGCAATTATTTAAGTCATAAGTATCCGATTCATGGTATAAATCCCACTCATCAACACTCGACTCATGGAGATAAAAATATAGCTATATGTGAGCTCACAAATGTTTAAAATGAGAAAGCACTCAATATAGGGTGTGTACAAAGCAAATTGGATGGGGCTTTCTCGCTTTTTTCTTCTTAATATGGCCACCCCAAGCCATCTATTTATAGAGGGGGAGCCGTAGTGTACTATGGCGTACCAAGAATGCACTGCAGCCGCCTGGTGCCCTGTGCTTTGGGGTCCCGCAGCCTCAAAGCGTGCACACAGCATAACGCGATATCCGCATTTAACTTACGAACTTCAATTCGAGCATCCGATTGAGGTGTATAAGACCTGTTTTAGACTGCTGTTGTCGAGAGCTACGCAATGACATGGGATTAGAGGTTTTACGAAGTCAGGAAGATGGAATCATGTCCTATGTCTTCAAGCTTCAAATTCTATCTGGTGTTCTGCCTTGCGTAGTAGTCACTCGGGACTACAACTCCTTGGTTCTTGTGGGACATTGTTGTATAGAATGTATGTTGATTGTTGTTTGTTAAGATGGTGCCATGTGGGGTTGATGTGGTAATTTGACGATTTTGCCCTTCACCGGTTGTCTTCGATTTTGGGTGATAAAGCAAACGCGCCGCTCGTGGTTATCTCTCGAGATTGGGTTCATTGAAATGATGAATGCCCTTAGGGTTGTCTCTAAGGTGTGCCTGCCCTCCTCGGGGTTATCTTTAGGTTTGGGAATCGAGTGCCACGATGTGAGTCCGTAGGTCAAGTTTATTGCATGAGTTGAAATGAGCATCTCCGGGGTTATCTCCGTAATCGCAATTGCATTCCTTAGGGTTATCTCCAAGGTTGACATTGTCTTTCCCGGTGTTATTTTCGGGACTGAGACTAAACATCTTGGGGTTATCTCCAAGATGAATCGGCCTTCTCTGGTGGAATTTTCGGTATTTGCACTACTTTCCCGTGGTTATCTCTAAGGTGGGTAATGATACTCAAAGGTGTATTTTTTTGGGTTTTGAAACTAAACTTTTGGTGGTATTTCTAGGATTAAGATGAGCTGTTGTATGACCCCGAATTTTATAAAATGAAAGTATTCAATTTTCTTATAATTATTATTTTTTCGTAAATGGTTAAATTGATAAAAGGTTAAAGTTAAGGGTGATATTTAAAAATTTTGCAAAGTATGCAAGTTGTTATAAAATATTCATTTGGTCGAGGAATATTCTTTTTGTCGAGGAATATCAGTACGATGGCACAATCATTGGTGGACCTCACAATGGAAGTATTGTCGTAGTTAGAAAACGACAAAATTATCAATTTATAAAAATAACGGCGAAAGTGTTACCGTTAAAACTATTGAACTACTCGGTAGTAAAAGTACAGTAATACGCGTGATTGCATAGTAGCACACAGTATTTATTATTGATGCTTACGTAAGAAGTCACTCAGTTATACTCAATTATTGCTACAATAATTGTTGCATCATATCTCTCATATTATTGATTCAATTATTGTCACAGTATCATCTGTATAATATGTTATATTATTAAATCAATAATTGAGACGATAAAGTTATTCATATTATTATTTATAATATTGGCAATGTCTAGAAGTTCATCGCTAGGAGAGTTTAGATAATCTAATTGCAAGGCCAATAGGAGAAATCCTTATCGAAAGCCCCTCTTTCCGGAACGACTTCGGTTGTTAAATATTGTGAGTTATAATATTAATGATGAATAAGTTTGTGTTAATTAAAGATGAAATTGATAATTCCATTGTGTGAGAATTATTAGTGTTAGTGGAAATTGACATTTATTTCGATAATAATTGATGTCCGGAGGTTATATCGACCAATCGGGTAATTAATCGGATAAATGAGCAATTAATTGCTATTAATTCATATGCTTATAACTATGTGTTCACATGTGTGTACTATTGATTCACATGATTTACTATTAGGGGAGTTGGTGCAAGATTGATAATACTTGCATTACTAAATTAAAAATGGAGGTATAGATGAAGGTACTATATTATAATTAATTTTTTCACATGTTTAGAAGTATTGAGTCACATGATTTACTATTAGGGAGAGGTGGTGCAAGTTTGATAATACTTCCGTGACTAAATTAAAAATGAAGGAAAAGATGAAGGTATTATACTTGTAATATTTCGAGCCCCAAAATGTGCAATTATTGAAATTATATTTTCTTATAAATAGAAGTTCATTCTTCCTTCATTTCTCACCAATTCACTAAGTCTCACAAGAGCAAATATTATAGAGAAATTATAGAGAGAAAGAAGAAGAGAAGTCTGCAACCACACTATTCCAGTATCCAGTTTTCTTCTAAGGTAAGGGGTATTATTTCTTTCGTATTCATGAAGAGAGTTATTTTCTTTCAATACACGTAAGGGTTGTTATTCCATTCTTTATTATTCTATTGGAATAACCTGTCTGTGCAGTTTATCGCATGCCTGGTGAATTCTTCATTATTCCATTCTTAATTATTCTATTGAATAACTCCGTCTGCTAGGCGGCCTATCGCATGCCTGGTGAATTCTTCTATTATTCCATTCTTTATTATTCTATTGGAATAACCGGTCTGTGCGGTCTATCGCATGCCTGGTGAATTGTTCTGTTATTCCATTCTTTATTATTTCGTTGGAATAACCTGTCTGTGCGGTCTATCGCATGAATTCTTCTCTTATTCCATTCTTTATTATTCTATTGGAATAACCTGTCTGTGTGGATTACCACATGTATGGTGAATGATCCTTTGTATTCATTCATTATTAAATTGTGGAAATGAACTGTCTACGTGGATTACCGCATGGCGGGTGAAAATCCATTTGCAGTTTCATATATTCTAGTATACTCATTTGGTTAAAGTTTTGGCTTCTATACTTCATGAAATTAGTATAATATCCTGGATATTTACGCTTCATCCAGTATCTTTTCATGAAAATATTCTTTTGAGCATTCTTGAATTTTACTCCACAAAGCAGTATCATGTTGACAATTTGGACATTATTGATTTCTGGATATATTAGATTATAAATCTTTAAAATTTATCCTTGAACTTGTTTTATTGAATTATTATGTCATTATCATCATCCTCATGCTTATATTGTGATGAAAGTCATCTTTGACTTACATGCATAGATGGACTTGGTATGATTATGATCAGGGATTATTCGGTATAATCATGACCGTAATGTGACGAATGATGTTGTAAAAGTTCTCATTGGCCTGTAGCTCATTGATGGACAATTGTTGGTATAATTATGACCAGGGATTATTCGGTATAATCATGACCATTGATGATTACATGAATATCCTTGGCCATGATGCAGGGATGATTCGATTTTATTTATTAAGCTGAGTCTCAGCGATAAAGTTGATAAAAAAAAATTTAAAATCATAGAGGATAGTAGATTTTATGCTCTACTTGCTCTTCTAATGGATTGCTTATTCACCGCAGCTTGTTGATCTAAAACTTGTTGTCTATTATATTCTATCAGTTGTTATACTGTTGAAGGCTAAGGATAATTTATTCTGCATTATCTTAGACATAATATTTCTTACTGGGCTAGTTGAGCTCACCCTCTTTTTCATTGTTCTCTTTAAGAAATGAGAATATAGTTGGGACGAGTCGGGGAACGGATTGACGGTCCAGATGGTTGTTTTAGTAGTCCTCTTTATTCTATAAAATAGTGTGACAATAAATGTAATGAGGACTCCATTAAGTGTGGATATTGTCTAGAAGACAATATTCGTGTTAAAACTCTCACCTTATGTTTTGTCAGTATTATTTTACGACAATTGTATAATTACGCTTTTATTTGTATTATGTACCATGTATTTGGAGACTCAAGATGGGTGATGTATACCTGTTTTGGGGGCGTCACAGTTGGTATCAAAGCTTAGGGATATGATCCCTGGCTGAGATGTGAGACAAGAACTAGGAGGGGAGAGACGAGGAATTCCTTCGCTAGAATGACCTACCTAAGTTTATTTGGTATTTAATTGGACGATCAGAGTATAGGGATAATATGTGATATGTCAATTAACCCTTATTTTGTGACAGTGTTTGAAAATGGCATCTGAAAATGTTGAGATCAGCAATGAAGCACATGAGACCGTTGAGTCACCAACGATCAATACCCAGGATAATGTGCAACATGAAGATAATAATCCTCAGGTATATAACAACACCGATCAGATGATGAATGATGGATGTTTAGAGGCTTTATGCAATTTATGCAACATCAAAGCGAGAGAGACTCCTATTCAAAATGCAGGTGAAAACAACGGCAACTTCGGTGTGGTCACCGCTAAGCGCTTCAAGGAGCCGGGACCACCGGAGTTTTGGGAAAGCCGTAACCACTTAAGCCAAGACTTGGTTAAAGCGGATCACCAAGATATTTGATGTCTTGGGATGCTCCGAGGAGCAAAAGGTTCCCTTCGCCACCTTTATATTGCGTGAAGAGGTAAATTATTGGTGGGAATCAGAAAAAGCACTCACTGGCGCTTTTCAAGATGTCTTGGGAGAAGTTCCAAGAGTTGTTCAACGATAAGTACTTTCCCGAAAGTATTCGTCATATGAAGGAGGTGGAGTTTATCAAGTTGGAGCAAAACAATATGACCGTGTTGCAATACGAGGCTTAATTTACTTGAAGTTATCCCGATTTGCATCCCATTTGGTCGATAATGAGGAGCAAAATGACGTGAATGTTTATAAGAGGTTTGAAACTCGATATACGTCAATGCCTCATTTCTCACAAACTTTGTTTATATTCAGATGTTGTGAATAGGGCTCACTTATTAGAGCGCGATAATGAGCCAGTCCAACCAAAAGATAACGACCAACAACACGATAATAATCGTATCGGTGGCAACGACCATCGGAACAATGATAACCATCATGGGGAAATTATCATGCCAAGAATGGTAACCACTTGGTGGTAATCATGGCCAAGATAATAGGAGTGGAAATTTGAAGAAGAGAAAGTTCAACAACGATGGAAAGACAAAGACAGACCAACACCCATTTTCAAGGAAAGAGAACGACCACCAATCAGATGCTTCAAATGCGGAGGAGAGACATATCAATCCAAACTGCGTGATGCGGTCCAAAGTATGTTACATTTATGGAAAAGAAGGTCACCTAGCCCGATTTTGTCGTGCACCAAAAGTCAAGTTCAAATGGGACGGTGGCACCAAAGGCGGATCTGAATAAAACAAAGTCGGTGGTTGGTTTCAAGAAGAGTTTTTGTGACTTCTCAAAAATGAGTAACCCAAATGAAGTTAGTACGGGTTAGTTAATTATAATTTCTTGCAAAGTCTATACCTTATTAGATACCTGGCTTTACCCATTCTTTTATCTATCTTGCTTGCGCTCAACGCTTAAATTTGACCCCGAGAAGTTAGACTTTGACTTATCGGGTGAAACCTCGTTAGTAGAAAACCTTCGTTACCTCCACTATTTATAAATCTTGTTGATTCAAATTGACACTTTCACATTACACCGTCGATCTTATCTCTTTGAAAATACCTGCCTTTGATGTGATTTTAGGAATCGATTGGTTAATTACTCATCATGCTTTTCGTAAGGTTGTTAGCTTTTATATTCCTAACCAACCTGTTATGCGAATTCAAGTAACCAAACCACTAAAGTCAATCATTGTCATATCGTCCATAAGTAAAGAGTCCCGAGCCTTTATCTGGTGACTTCCTTGTGTGGAATGTACCGAAGCCAGACTTTCCATATGCGATCCTGTGAATGACGGTGGAAAGTTGAAAGGTATCAATGTGATGTATTATCCAAGTCTTTGGATGAGAGTCACAGTTTTGAATGATATTTCTATTGTTAATAAATTTCTGGCGTATTTTTGAAGACTTCTTAGCCTAACCCTGTAGAGCGTGAAATCGATTTTTGTATTGACCCCAAAGACAAAACCCATTTCCAAAAACCCTCAACTATTTCTTCACCCAAAACGAACGATAATGCAATGCAGAAGCTGTTGGCTCGAGCTATTGAAGATTACGACCATACCATTCAATATCATCATGAAAGAGTGAATATGGTAGGCGACGCGTTGAGTAGAAGATCGCTTACTTGCCATTCTGAGTGACTTTGTTAACACAAAACCCATTTCGTATAACTTACAAATGATGAAGATAGAGTTAAAGACTCTAGGGATCCACATGAAAATAACGAATATACGAGTAGAATCGACTTTAATTGATAAAGTTAAAGCCGCTCAAACTACACACATGAAGCTGATGAATGTGAAGAAAAAGGTTCAAGAGGGCGTTATTCTAGAAGTAAGAATCGACGAAGAGAGGAAATCTCAACCCTTGATTTTATTGGTCTATTTGAGATCCTCGATCGAGTAGGAACTGTGGCCTATAGACTCGCTTTATCGCCAAATATGTTTCGTGTTCATAACGTTTTTTTTACGTATCGATGTTATAAAAATATGTGGACGACCCGAGCCACATTATTGAATTAGAACTAGACGAGATAGCAGAAGATTTAACGTATGAGGAGATACGTGTTAAAATCTTGAATAAGAAGGATCATATTCGACACTCAAAGGTTATACCTCAAGAGTTGGAATCTGAAATGAAGTCAAGATATCCTCACCTCTTCGGCATACCAGGTACGTACATAAATTTCGAGGGAAAAATTTCATAAGGAGGAGAGATTGTAAGACCCTGAATTTTATGAAATGAAAGTATTCAATTTTCTTATAATTAATAGTTTTTTAAGTAAATGGTTAAATTAATAAAAGGTTAAAGTTAAGGGTGATATATGAAAATTTTGCAAACGTATGCAAAGTTGTTAGAAAATATTCGTTTGTCGAGGAATATTCTTTTGTCGAAATATTCGTATTTATGGCTCAATCATTGGTCAATTCCCCACAATGGAAGCATTATCATAGTTAGAAAACAACGTAATTATCATTTTATAAAAATAACAAATGAAAGTCTTACCGTTAAAAATGTTGAACTACCCTAGTAAAAGTACAATATCTGCGTGGTTGCATAGTAGCACGCGGTATTGATTATTGATGCTTACATAAGAAGTCACTCGCTTATACTCAATTATTGCTAAAGTAATTGTTGGATCATATCTCTCATATCATTGATTCAATTATTATCACAAAGATCATCTCAGTATAATATGTTATATTATTAAATCAATAATTGAGATGACAAAGTTATTCATATTATTATTTGCAATATTAACAATGTCTAGAAGTTCTTTCAAGGAGAGGTTAGATAATCTAATTGTGTGCCAATAAAGAGAAATCCTATTGGAAAGCCCCCTTTCCTCGAACGACTGTTTGTTAAATATTATAAGTTATAATATTAATGATTAATAAGTTTGTGTTGATTAAAGATGAAATTGATAATTCCATTGTGTGGGAATTATTAATGTTAGTGGAAATTCGACATTTATTTCGATAATAATTGATGTCCTGGAGGTTATATTGACCAATCGGGTAATTAACCGGATAAATGAGCAATTAATTGCCATTAATTCACATACTTATAACTATGTGTTCACATGTGTATACTATTGATTCACATGATTTACTGCTAGGGGAGTTGGTGCAAGATTTATAATACTTGCATGACTAAATTAAAAATGGAGGTATAGATGAAGGTACCATACTATAATTATTTTTTTCACATGTTCAGAAGTATTGAGTCACATGATTTACTATTGATTCATATGATTTACTATTAGGGGAGGTGGTGCAAGTTTGATAATACTTGCAGGACTAAATTAAAAATGAAGGAAAAGATTAAGGTATTATAATCAGAATATTTCGAGCCCCAAAATGTGCAATTATTGAAATTATATTTTCCTATAAATAAAGCTCATTCTTCCTTCATTTCTCACCAATTCACTAAGTCTCACAAGAGCAAATATTATAGGGAAATTATAGAGAGAAAGAAGAAGAAGTCTCTGCTACCTCACTATTCCAAAGATCCCGCTTTTCTTCTAAGGTAAGGGTATTATTTCTTTCATATTCATGAAGAGAGTTATTTTCTTTCAATACTTAAGGGTTGTTATTCCATTCTTTATTATTACATTGGAATAACTTTTATCATCGCGACTATCGCATGCCCGGTGAATTCTTCTCATTATTCCATTCTTTATTAACTCTGCTGAATAACTTTTCGCATGCGATCTATCGCATGCCCGGTGAATTCTTCATTATTCCATTCTTTATTATTACGCTGAATAACTCCGTCTGCATGGGTCTATCGCATGCCTCGTGAATTCTTCGTTATTCCATTCTTTATTATTCTCGTTAGAATAACTTTTATGCATGCGATTCATCATGCACGGTGAATTCTTACATTATTCCATTCTTTATTATTCATTGGAATAACCTCGCTCGAGCTGATCTATCGCATGCCTCGGTGAATTCTTCCGTTATTCCATTCTTTATTATTCCGCTGAATAACTTTTCTCTGCGCCTATCGCATGAATTCTTCATTATTCCATTCTTTATTATTCTATTGGAATACCTTGTTCATGTGGACTACCACATGCATGGTGAATGATCCTTCGTATTCATTCGTTATTAAATTGTGGAAATGATCTGCTTCACGTGATTACCGCATGGTGGGTAAAAATCCATTTGTAGTTTCATATATTCCAGTATACTCATTTGGTTAAAGTTTTGTCTTTTATACTTCATGAAATTAGTAGAATATCCTGGATATTTGCGCTTCATCCAGTATCTTTTCATGAAAATATTCTTCTGAGCATTCTTGAATTTTACTCCACAAAGCAAAGATCATGTTGACAATTTGGACGTTATTGATTTCTGGATATATTAGATTATAAATCTTTAAAATATATCCTTGAACTTGTTTTATTAAATTATTATGTCATTGTCATCATCATCCTCATGCTTATATTGTGATGAAAGTCATCTTTGGCTTACATGTATAGATGGACTTGGTATGATTATGATCAGGGATTATTTGGTATAATCATGACCGTAATGTGACGAATGATGTTGTGAAAGTCCTCATTGGCCTGTAGTTCATTGATGGACAGTTGTTGGTATAATTATGACCGTGGATTATTCTAAGATAATCATGACCATTGATGATTACATGAATATCCTCGGCCGTGATGCGAGGATGATTCGATTTTATTTATTAAGCCGAGTCTTAGCGATAAAGTTGATGAAAAAACTTTTTAAATCATAGAAGATAGTAGATTTTATGCTCTACTTGACTCTCAAATGGATTGCTTATTTCGCTGCAGTTGTTGATCTAAAACTTGTTGTCTATTATATTCTATCAGTTGTTATACTGTTGAAGGCTAAGGATAATTTATTCTGCATTATCTTAGTCATAATATTTCTTCTTCGGGCTAGTTGAGCTCACCCTTTCTTTCACCGTTCTCTTGAGAAATGAGAATATAGCCGGGACAAGTCGAGAACCCAGATTGATGAGTCTAGATGGTTGTTTTAGTAGTCCTCACTATTCTATAAAATAGTGTGACAATAAATGTAATGAGGACTCCATTAAGTGTGGATATTGTCTAGAAGACAATATTCGTGTTAAAACTCTCGACTTATGTTTTGTCGTATTTTACACCGACAATTGTATAATTAAGTTTTATTTTTTATTTTGTACCATGTATTTGGCACTTCAAGATGGGTGATGTATACCTATTTTGGGGGCGCCACAAATTGCCTTCCGTGGTTATCTCCGAAAGAAAATTTTGCACTTCTACGCAATGTTAGTAATGTGTAGGCGAAAATTTTGAGTGTTCATAGATGCCCTCTTTATCATATTCATGCAATGCAATGGCATGGATAGGATAAAGAATACTGTACACTTGAAATACGACAAGATGCTTATGATGCAATGCATGACACCATGATGTAAATGTATGTGGTTTGTTGGATTGTTCTCCAACATGATGGGATGATTGTCGGCTCCCTGTTGCTTCTACCGGGGTAGCATTACATAAGCAGCCTGATGAACTGTCATGGACGCATGATCCACAACTACCAGGAATCTTTAGGATTGTTGACGTTGGGGTTATCACCAAAGTCTTGAATCCTTGGTACAGACTTTATATTGAAGATGTATCTTCTATGTACAAGAGACTTTGTGGGGATGTGTTTTGTCTGTTGAGGATGTGTATAACATATTCCATCATCGGTTCTCCCCGATGAGGATGTTCTTCCTTGGTTTGTTCCGCCAGGTCTTTCCGCTGCTCTGTTGGAGTTATTGCCAATAGTCAGTGTTGTCAGGGTTACCTAACCTTCATTGATATGTGCATCAACGGATGAGATCCTCTCTGGGGATAATGTCAAGGCGCTTGACCTTTGTTGGCGCCAAGTATCAATGGTTGTATGAAAATCATTGGGAAAAAGGTTTTAGGGCTATGACCACAGAATCGATGGCATCGGACCTTTGTGAGGTATTGCCAAATGTAGTTTGCAACAACTGAGATCATTGCTATAGTGTACCCAGTGATTGGGCGAATACCAATGAGTGATATGTAAAGCCACAACTTGACCCGTGAAAACCAGGATTTCAGGCTATTCTGCTCAATCGCATAGCATTTTTATTCCTGATTTAGCCTTGTCAGCTTGTAAGAACTCCTTTGTAACTCAAACTGGACCGAGCCGAAGGGGTGGGACCCACCCTCGCTATATCTTTTGATTGGCCTTTGTTAGATGTAGGGCGTTTGTACCCCATTTCCCTGTATTTCTAGCTGTATAGAGATGTATTAGATGATGATATACTTAGGAATGTATGTACAGTTTTCCATTACCTATATCATAATGCCATCTATTCTTTATCATGAATGTATTATGTTATGCATATGTATTTATGTCCAGAGATATTCAGCATTGACCCCTGGATGGTCTTATGATACGGCCCACACAGATGTCTTCTTCGACAGTTAGTCGCATTGATCACACCCCACCAGTATTAGCGGCATCCCTTCTGAGATCATGGTATGATAGTATGTCACCTTCAGACAAAGTGACTATAGATCAGTTATTGCAGCATACTATGACTCTCCTGATGTTTAAGGTTCCCACAGGCTTTATAGAGGGTATGCTGGAGCATTGGATATCGGAGAGACATGTCTTTCGGTTTGGCATCCACGAGTTGACTCCTACTCTGGAAGAGTATGCACGGTTGACGGAACTACCCTTGGACAGACCTTGCGCACAGATGGCCATCCACGACATGAACCGACAGCTTTATGACTCTCACCGGCCGAAGCAGAGTTATGCGAGATGAGATCACATCCCACACGTTGTATCCCAAAGATTTTCGATGGATGATTTGGCTCGAGGATAGTTATACATGGAACTCCTGGGGATTTTACCATGCCGAGAATCATTGGCACTTTCGGCTGAGTAGATGTCTTGCTATTGTGTGTATTATCGTATATATA